>CANXYC010137522.1:0-14370 GCA_948193065.1 Aleurites moluccanus
GAACAGGAGAAAGATATGAAATGATAATAGAAAAGATATGATTGATGTTTAATTATATGTATGGGCATGATCATTGTATGATAATATATGATGTTGTAATTTATATAATGATGATGAGATTCATGATTTGTGAGTTCTACGAGTTTATGGTGGCCTTAAGCCTACCCTTGCCCTAGGACTGTCGCACCACTGGAGTTGGGGTGTGACAAAATAACTCTAGTTCAAAATTTGTATGGCACTTGAGACTAGGTCACATTCCAAAAGATTGACTCCTGAAGATGGAGAAAAAGGGAATCCTAAAATCTCTGAGTTATAAACCATATCCAACTTGTGAGTCATGTCTTCAAGGCAAGATCACTAGGTCACCTTTTGTTAGAAAAGGGGAATGGGCCAAGGAAATTTTGGGGCCAATAAATAATGATGTGTATGGCCTATTTAGTATAATGGCTAGGGCCAAATTCTCTTATTTCATCACATTCATATATAATCTTTCCAGATTTGGTTATATGTATGTGATGAAGCACAAGAATGAGGGCTTTAAAAAATTCAAAACCATTCATATATAATCTTTCAAGATTTGGTTATAAAAGTATTAAAACCTTATGGTCTAACCGAGGTGGGGAGTACTTGAGTACTAAGTTCAGAGCCTTCTAAAGGACCATGGTATTATTTCATAGCTTACTCCTCTTGGAACACCACAATTCAATGGTGTATTAGAAAGGATGAACCATATATTGTTGGACATGGTATGCAACATGATGGGTTATACTAATTTGCCTACAAATTTGTGGGCATACTGTGTTGCAGACAACTATATTTTGAACCATGTTCCATCCAAATCTATCCTTTCGACTCATTGTGAGATGTGCCATGATAAGACACCTAGTCTTAAACACATTAAGATTTAGGGTTGTCCGACTCATATAAGGAATTTAAAGGTTGACAAATTAGAGTATAAAACTAAGAAGGTAGATTTGTTAGTTACCCTATGGGTTGTTAAGGATATTACTTCTATCTTTCGGAACAACAAACCATTTTTGGTAGCCTAGATGTTGTCTTTATGGAGAAGGAATTTCTCCAAGAAGGTTGTAAGGCAAGGAAGATATAGTTGGATGAGAGCTCATCCAGTGAAATCAAATAAGATGATCTCATTATGGTTGATTAACCTAATCATGAGCCTCTACCATTCACAGATGTCTCTAATCGACACATTTTTATCACTGTTTTTACTATATATTTTAATAATATTTTTATTTAATTTAATTAGTTTTTATTCATATTTGATAGTACTTTTAATAAATTGCTAATAATGCCTTGGCTAGCGTTTTTTCGTGTTTTTTACCATTATTCAGGTATTTTTGGCAAGAAATTGGGCTAAAGATGGCTTTGAAGTTGGATTTGGAGCAATCTTAAAATGGCAAATTGGGCATGAGCCTGAATCATTGAAGGAGCACGACCATAACACTTCCATGCCGCACCATAAAATCGAATACAGTCGTGTCTCTACAAGCATAGTCGTGCCAGAGTTTCAGGACTCCAACACACCCGTGCAATGTTCCATGCAACAGTGCTAAGCCATGCAACCATGGAACTCTTCACATGCCCATGTCACTTCATCCAATGTCATACACGCCCGAGTTGTATTATAACACACCCGTGCAACATTGTTTAGGCCAACCAGACATGAGCTTGCAAACTTGTGGCCCAAAAACTGCTCAGCAGCCCATTGCATAATACACATGTGCAAGATATGGCACGCCCATTCTCAACAATTGCAAGCTAGACGCACACGTGTATAGCTATGACATGCCCAATGCAACTGTCAATTACTCAATAAATATTCGACACAAATTGACAGACAAATTTGATTTAGGGGCTTAAAAAGACAACCAAAATTCTAGAGATTCATTTCCAAATACAAGGAGTGACTTGGGGATTATTATTTTCTTGCTAAATAGAGATTAAAGTAGGGAAATAAAAGAATGTCTAGAAACGTTGTACCTTCTTCTTTCCCTCTTTAGTTCTTATTTTTCTCTGTAACAGTTTTTAACCAAGAACAAATTAGTGGATTTAGGGTTATTTTCTATTTTTATTTTTTCTTGTAAAGGTAATATCCCGGCGATTAAACCTAATGGTAGACCCATTTTTCGTATTATAAAACTAGCAACGATCTAAATTGTAGTTTATTTACACATTAGTTTATGTATTTGATTAATTATAGGTTGTTTGTGGTAACGATATGAACAAACAATTCGAAAGCGTCTATTGATCAAATAGATTTATTCTCTTAACTCTTGAATTTATTTAATTATATGTTGTCGATCATAGTAGTTATAATCAAATTAATTGGATTGCTATAGAATTAATTGAATCATGAATCATATTACGTTAATTCATCCATTCATTTTAAACCTTAAATGCACTACAAAAAATTTGTGTTTTAGCGACAGACTGAATTTGTCACTAATTAAAGAAATTTGTTGCTAAATGCCATTTGCAATTTATTTGCAACAAACTAGTCTGCGGGAAAAAACATTATTACTGATTTACAAATAGCAACGATAAAGAAAATCTGTCGCTATTTACCTATAGATTCATCTGTCAAAAGAGAATAACTGTCTCAAGATTAAGGACTACATTTGTCGTCGTTAATTTTGTCACTAAAATTGAATAAATAACCAATTCAATCAATTCAATCAATTCATCACAAATTAGCAACAAAGATAGTTTTATCGCTAAATTTGTCGCTACAATTTGCAAAATCTGTCACTAATGTCTGATTATTTAAATATTTTTTTTATAATAAAATAGTGACGAAATATCCGTCGCTCAATTTAAATATAACATTTTTTATCATTATATTAATGCACAACAAATGGTACTATTAAATTATAAAAGAGTAATAATTTAAAGAAATTAAGATTAATTAAATAAGTAAAAGATAATATATATATATCCAGACGGGTGTCCTGCGGAATATCAAATAATCGAGTAGATTTAGAATGTACAAAAGCAGCAACTTCATTACTGTATCATCACCTGATAGATCACATGCAACAGTAAAGCTCACCTGTAAGATCAACTGCATGATCATCCTTGTCATTATTTTTTTTTATGAGATATTGGATAGATTCTAATTATCAAATGTACAAGTTATATTGAATAATATAAATTAAATTCAAACCTAATAAATATATGAAATAAACCATACAAATTTTACGAATTAAATTTAATAAATCTATAAGTTGAATATGCAATTAATTCCCTATTCTATCTAAACGAAACAATAAAATTAATATATACTTGGGAATTTTAATTTCTAATATATAAGGGTACATTATGAGTTCTTTATAGCATTTATAAAGTCCATCTTATAAAAGTGAAAATATAAACCTACCTTGGATTTAATTAGATTTTGAGACTAGTATAAATTTTTTATAGAGCCTAAATTTTGTTATCTAGTGTTGACACAACATATAGAGCTCAGCAACAAAAATTATAGGTTTATATATATGTTTTCTATTAATACATTTGCTGATAAATAATATAATATGCACCAATAGAGTCCCAACAAGAAATATAACATGTAGATTGTAGAGTTGTTTGCTTTTAGTTCTATATCTAAATTAGAAAAACTGTTACTTGAATATTAATAAAAAAATTTAATCAGAATTTAACAGTAATAATTTCAATACTAATTTCAACTCATGCTAATTAATGAGCCAAACTTTATTATAGAAAATAATGATATTAGTACAAATCAATACAAACCAAAGGAGTAGCTCCAGAAGGCAATATGAAACAATAACTTTTGTGACTTGACTATAATAATGGGTTGAGGCAATTGATTACCGTTTTGTAAACATGCTTTGTATTAATGAAGACAAATCATAGTATCCTTGAGGTTGAGTTGAAGTGGCTGGGAATGCTGGAGGAGGCATAGTTGATCTAATACTTGTTGCACTGTTAATTGGAGCTACTGGCCCTGGACTATACATGCTGCAAAGTAATGAATGACCATGCATGTCAGTATACATAATAATCCGAAGCATACTAAGACATTAGCATACATTATATCTTATCTTTGAATAAGATATAAATGAACATTAGTATTATTTTTTTTTTTTATCAGGCTGACCAATAATTGATTTTACACTGACATTTTTATTTGTATGTGTGTACACTTGCTTGTTAGTATCCAAACCCCAATTAAACTGACTGTTCTCGCCCAAGATTCTCATTTTTAACATGTGTTAATTCAATCAAGGGGCATAATGATTCATTTGCAAGAATAAAATCATTAACTTCAAGGATTTAACCTCTCCCAACCAGAATGATCATGAGATTTAACGCGTATAGATCCATCAAGATACAAAACACAAACAGATCAGTGATTTTACTATGCTAGAAATAGCTTTTGTGCTCTACCTATTTATCAAAAGCATAAAACTGTGAAATTACCCAATCCCACTTATTAACCTGCTGGTTGAATGTGGAATTCTAAAATTCTAAAAACTAAGCCCAGAAAGACTAGATGATGCTAAAGAAACAGTAAACATGAACTTTGCAATTTCTAGATGACAGTAAACTCCATTGCTTGCTTACCTTGATACAGGAATATTAACCGAGTTCCCTGCTGTATGCATTTGTTGGTTGCTCCCAGTCCGGCACAGGAATAAAATAACACGATTAGAACTAGTTTTTCAATCAAAGAACATTTGATGTGGGTGTTTAAGAGTTCAACCTGAATATATTTTTGTAGATTAGTGGTTGGCATCATCACTCCAGGAACCTGAAAGCTGGCACTTCCCCAATTCTGACTGGATAAATGGATACCATTGGGACGAAAATTATGTACATTGGCAGGATACACCACTAGTATTCATTGCAGCAGACATGAGGACCTGTTGTTGTTGGGACAACAAAGCAAGCTATTGTTGTTGGACAGATTTTATAGTCATAACAAAAAAAAAATAGTCTAATAACCTAAAAGTTCATAGCCATATCACAATGTTTAGGCAACAACTGCCATACCCAAATTCTCAGTTCAGAAAGAGCCATTCTCCCCCAGTCATATATGAGGATTGAAATTTGAACATTAAATACTTGAAAATCAAGACTCTATACATATAAATGAACTTTGCAGCACAAATTCGAGAGTAATTGCAGTATCTCATTACCGATTTACTAGTGTAGATTTCTTAGCTTGCTCAATAACTCTAGCAGCTATCCTCTTCAAACGGAATCTAGAAGAGGAAAAACCTCGGCAACCCCTAAAATAAATCAAATCTCATTAAACTCTGCTTCAAAATCTTATCAAAACAAAAAAAAAACGGTCAAAACATCGGCATATATATACAGGGAAATACCAGGTCCAGCGATACCGACGGCAGACACATGAGTGGGTTGCGAAATAAACAGAGAGATTCCATGGATATCTAGATTTATCTGGAAAAATTAAAAATTAGCAATCATCATTGACTGCCAAGTATAAAATTTAAAATTAATAATTTTATGTAACTTCCTCTTATAATATAAAATAAAATATCATAAATTTTAATTTTAATTTTAATACACTTACAGACATGTTCATTAATTATCTTAAATATAATTTGTTACAATAATATCCTTAATACCTATTTTTTCAGTTTTTTATAAACCATTTTTTGGGTTAATAAATAAATCTACTCCAAATTTTGTGTATTTGTATAATTATATTATACTTTTTTGTTAATTTTATTCTAAATCATAATTGTAACAAAACTTTTATTAATTAAAAGGCCAAAAGACCAACTTTATTTTTTACTTATTATATTATATTATTAAATTTCATTTTAAATTTTGATTGAAATTAATTGAACTCTTTAATTTTAAAATTTAAATTAATTTAATTATAAGTAATTTATCAAATTTTCAAAGTTGAAGAGCTCAATTAATTTCTGTTAAAATTAAAAAATTAAATTAATAATATAATATAATAAATTCCAAAGTCAATTTCACTTTTATCCTTCAAATCTATATAAAATTATTATTCATCATCATCATCTAAGAGAAAACTGAATGAATTGAATTGTGGAAAACTTTGTTTCATTGATATACAGTGTAGCTATATGTACACAATGGAGCTTTGACAGCTAACATTTAACTTATCTAACGAACTCTAACGGAATAATAGAGAATAACAATTAAGCTACTGCACAGATTGCCAAGTAAGCTAATTCCAGAATTGCCAAGTAGGTATTTGTATTGGATTGTCAAGTTGGCAGTGCATGCTACTGCTAATAGCCCCCTCGGAGCATACACATTATGAATGCCGAGCTTGGACATGTAATGATAAATTTTAGTAGAAGCTAATGGATTAGTTAAACAGTATCCAAGATGATGGAATGAGGAAACAGGAAAGAGCTGGACAACTCTTTCTGCGACTTTATCTCGGACTAGATAGCAATCAATTTTAATATGATTTGTACACTAAAGGAAAACTGGATTAGAGGCTATTTAAATTGCAGAGTGATTATCACATTTAATAAAAGTTGCTTGAGAATGACGAACCTATAAATCTTTAAGCAGAGACTTCAAGGATTAGGGATATAACTAGAAAAGTTCTGGAAGAGTTTAAAGAACATGGCATACCTTAAAGGAGATGTAGTGTTTGGGTGAAAAAATACAAAAGACAATGAAAAGTAAAAGGGAATGGTACGGGATATTACCAAAATGTGATAACATAGAGATTTATAAGCAATATAAAAAAATAAAAAAAGGCAAAAAAAGTCATGAGCCAAGTAAGAGCACAAGCCTTTCATAAGACGTATGAGAAACTGAGAATGAAAAAGAGTGAAAAGAATATCTATAGGTAAGTAAGAACGAGTAAAAGGAAATGTCGAGATCTCAATCAAATAAGGGGTATCAAGTATAAAAACGGAAAAGTTTTGGTGAAAGATTAAGACATTAAAGAAAAGTAGATAAGTTATTTTGATAAACTTCTCAATGATGGCCAAGGTGGTAACAGGGTCAACATAAACCACATGTCTATAGAAAAGAATGTGACATACATTAGAAGGATTAGACTTTTGGAGGTCAGTGAGGTTTTTGAAAAGGATGAAAGTTGGGAAAGCATATGGCTCCAATAGAATACCTATTGAAGTATGAAAGTGTTTGGATGATGTAGGAGAAACTTGGTTGACTAGATTGTTTAATAAAATCATAACTTCAAAGAAAATGTCAAATGAATGGAAAAGGAGCTTGTTAGTATCCATTTTTGAAAACAAGGGAGACCTTCATAGTTGTTCAAACTACAGAGGAATTAAACTCATGAGTTATACTTTGAAGTTGTGGAAAAAGTTATAAAACATCGCTTACGTAGTGTTACATCTATCTCTGCCAATCAATTTGGATTTATGTCAAGTCAATCAACAATGGAAGCTATCTTTATCATTAGAAGTCTGATGGAGAAATATAGAGATGCGTGGAAAGACTTACATATAGTTTTCATTGACTTGCAGAAGATTTATGACAGAGTTCCAATAGAAGTTGTATGGTGGGTGTTAGAATGTAAGGAAATATCAATTAGGTACATACAAGTTTTGAAGAACATGTATGATGAAACGATGACTAGTGTGCGCATAGTTGGAGGAGACTTAAGACTTTTCTATATTGGTTGGGTTACATCAAAGGTCCCGACTGAGCCCTTTTTTTGCTTTGATTATGAATGAATTAACAAAGTGTATATAAGAGGAAATCCCACGGTGCGTGATGTTTGTAGATGACATTGTACTAGTAGATGAGAAACAAGAGGGAGCTAATAGGAAGTTAAAGTTGTGAATAAGCACTTTGAATTCCAAGGGTTTCAGGTTAAGTAAAACTAAGATAGAATACATGCATTGCAAGTTTAGTGAAAGCTGAAGTAGGGATAATAAGGGACTTAGCTTTGATGGAGTGACAATACCCCAAAGCACTCATTTTAAATATCCAAGCCCAATCCTCCGAGGAGATGGAGGATGTGAAGAGGATATTATCCATAGGATAAAAGTTGGGTGATTGAAGAAGGCTTGCCATGAGAGCTCTATGTGACCGTAAGATTCCACTCAAGTTGAAAGGTAAGTTCTACCGTACAACAATAAGACATGCAATGATGTATGGTAACGAGTGTTGGGCAATGAAAGGGCAACATATTTCTAAGTTATGTGTTGCTAAAATGAAAATGCTAAGATAAATGTGTGAACATACTAGAATGGATCGCATTTGAAATGAATGTATAAGAGAAAAAGTTGGAGTAGCAAGCATTGAGGATAAATTTAGAGAAAATAGGTTGAGATAGTTTGGACATCTGAGTTGTAGGCCCAGCGATGTACCGGTTAAAAAAGTATACCATATTAAACTAGATGTTAGGAAGAAAGGTGGAGATAAACCTAAACTAACTTGGAAGAGAATGATTAAGGATGACTTAGTAGCTATAAATCTTTCTGCAAACATAACTCATAAACGCTTAGAATGGAAAAGAAAAATCCATATAGCATACCCCAATTAATTTGGAACTAAGGTTTAGTTGAATTGAGTTAAGTTGAGTTTATTATTTTATTAACAAATGAGATTTTATTGTCCTTTAGCAAATCATAACCATTAACGCTGGACATAACATATAGGGATATAAAGTCCTCTTCATGTTTTTAGCATTTTATTAGTGCCAAATATCAGCTGCATTTATCATATCATTTCATATACTTCTTTTATTTGTTTCTCAAAAGAACCACCCCTCCAGAAACAAAGTTTGACTGCATGCACAAACCGTACACAACAATTCCATAACTCCAAATCCTAATGTATTTTAGATCACATTTGGTTTTAAAAACATGTCGAAATTAGTACCTTTATTTGAGAAATTAGGGCAGGTCCACCATAAGCAAATCCTGTATAAACTGAACCAGTGTTGCCCCAGCTCGAATTTTCTTATATGCATCCTCGCCACTGATGGTATATAAACAAAATTCAGAAATAATGTTGTTACCGCATTTATGACCATATTATGACACTGATAATGATGTAATCTAAGACCTTACCTGCTTATACCACCACAACCTATTAAAGGAATCTTTCTTTGATAACATTAAATATGCAGTGTCAAGCCATTATTCATAACACTATATATTAAATATGAAAGAGGAAAACAACAAAGAATATAAGCATATCATAGCCACTTTCCAAAATGTTTTAAAAAATTCTACTGATGAGATATCTACATTTTTCATATGCAAGGCGAACTTAATTCCTCAAAGTCTCGAATAGTAGAATATGAAGGGACAAAGAGGATGAAGTTTAAATTCCAGAACCTGTGCAATGTTTATATAGTGTTCTTGGGTAGCCCTTTGAAAGTTCAATTACAAAACTTGTGTTTTTGTGTCTGTTTGATTTTTTTTGTCCTACCATTTGTCAATACTGTATTAGAGCTTTAGTTAATCTTTTGGGTTTGAGGGTGAGAAAAAAAAAGTGTTGTGAGAAAGGAAATTTTTAGCTTGAAAATGAAGAAAACTTTTAGCTCTTTCTTTCTAATTTTAGTTCCTGGTTTGTTTTGTCTATCTTCCTTTCTCACTCCAGCAAACACATATTTCCTTGTCTTTTGCTTTCAAGATGAAGTATGGCTTCATAAAGTTGGTGTCTTCTTGCAAATTCCACCATTTTCAAGAGCTTAGTATGTTTGTTGGATATGTGAAAGTGAAAAATTATGAAAAAAAAACCAGCATATCCGTAAACTGAAAAAGGATTGATGTGCATAAACTGAAAAATCAGGAAAGGACCTTATGCATATCCAAAATCTGCCGAGGCTGTTGTGAGTATTTTGTTGTTCAAAATGAAACAGCAAAAGAATTTTTTTATAAAATTCACTTCAAGAAATCTTGAGATGCTTTTAAAAGGTTATTCTTAAGGAGTTCATTTTTTTAGTGAGATATCAAGATAAGGAAAATCTCAAAACAGGCTCGGAGACAAGAGTTGCTTTAAGATGTATAACAAATAGAAAAAGATCTGGACAGATAGTACTTAAAAAAAGGCAAGCAAAAAATTAAATGAAGTACTCAAAAAAAGGCAAGCAAAAAATTAAATGAAGTCAGTTGATGCTCTATGAAAGCAAACGTTGAAGTCTCTAACAAAAGTCTTAAGGAGTGTTGAAGTTCTGAGATATTTGTTTAAAAGTCTAAAGCTATATGATGTTTGTTAGAATTGTTAGAATAATATTCAATGATAGGGATTGTGATTGAGTAATTGTAGACATATAATCTGTTATTATATTCTTTTGTATATGTTTCCTTATTTAGCCTAAATTATGTGTATATAATACAGACCTAGCTTGAAGGAATAATCAAGCAAGTTAAAGCTTCAATCATTTTTTCTATATTCTTTCTTATACTCTCTATTTTTTCATGGTATCAGAGTCTAAACAGGTCTGATTTCTTCTTTTCTATCCCCAATTTCAATTTTTTCCTTCACATAAACAGTGTCCCTATACCCAAATTCAGAAATAGTGTCCCGATTTCTGTTGATCTCTGTTTCTTCCTTGTATCCTGATTTCTGCAAATCTCTGCTTCTTTTGACTTCACAGGGAGACTCGCCATCTTCCAGCACCATAGAACTAGAAGATAGTCGCCGAAATCCTTGCCGACAACATCCACGAGCCACCACCGTCAGTTACCCTCTGATACATGCGCCAACGAGTCAAAGAGCTTTCGGTGGTCTCTGGCTCTCAGATTCCACTTATTGGCGTCGACCAGTCATAGGGAGCACAACCCAATGCTCAGATTCTCAGGCAACAAGTGATTTTCTGTTTGATTAGTCAGTTTTTCAGTATGACCAGTGATTTTTTGGTCTGACCAGTGATTTTTGGTCTGACCAGTGATTTTCGGACTGACCAACGGTTTTTCAATTTTATTTGATGGTTTTCAAGCTACTAAGTGGTCTGATCAGTTGATTTTTAGTCTGACCAGTGATTTTTCAGTTTGACCATTTGATTTTTGGTCTGGCCAATAATTTTTTGATTTTATTTGGTGGTTTTTAGGCTGTTAAATGGTTTTCTAATTCTTTTGTACTAATGGACGCTACTGGAGAATCTTCAAACCAAGGTGCTAAACCTATTTTCTCTTCTATTGTTAACTCCCTAAATATTACTACTGTAAAATTACAAGGCAGTAGCAATTATGTGTTATGGTCTACATCAGTAGAGCTCTGGTTTATGGGTCAAGGATATGATGACCACCTTACTAAAAATACTAGTGATATAGATACAAAAGACAAAGCCACTTGGACTAAAATTGATGTACAATTATGTAGTTTATTATGGCATTCCCTTGATCTAAAACTTCTTACCTTATTCCAATCTTGTAAAACCTGTTGCAAAGTCTGGACTAAAGCCAATACGTTGTATACTAATGATATACAATGAATATATAAAATTGTGTCCAATTTAGTTCACCTCTAGCAAAATCACCAAGATATGACTAGTTACCTAGAGCAGATAAAAACCTCAAAGGACGAATTCGACTCTATCATGCCCATATCTGATGATGTTGCTGAACAAGAAAAAAAAGGAATAAGTTCTTTATGATCTTGGCTTTAATTGGATTACGATCAGATCTCAGACCTGTAGGAGATCAGATTTTGATAAATTTAACCATTCCTACTTTGAAAGATGTATGTGCACATTTATTGTGCATCTTTGTTTCTGACACTAATGAAGTTGAGTCATCTGTGTTAGCTATACAAAATCAATAGGGTAATGGTGGTAACAGGAAATGGAAAGGCAAAAATTCAAAGTCACATTGTACTTATTGTGACAAAGGTAGCCATACCCGAGACACTTGTTGGTCATTACATAGCTAACCACTATAACATCAGCCCATCAATACAGGCATAAATGATACTCAGAATCAATTAACAAGCTGCAATATTGCTCATCTAGTCCAGACTGGTGGAGATGAACTCCTTCTATTACCTAATAAAACACTCAGTTCCATTACATTGACTGGATTTAATTACAGTGAGTATTTACAGTTCCAAGCCGCCAAACAACAAGCTCACCAGTCATTTCATTTTGGCACTTTCCACTGCTTGTTTAACCAAAGTAGCACATGATAATTCATGGGTACTTGATTCTGGTGCTTCTGATCATATCTCTAGTAATAAGAAACTTTTCTCTCACCTTTCCTCTCCTCTAAATATTTCTATTGTCACATTAGCTAATGGCTCTCAAACTGTGATTAAAGGAATTGGAGAAGCTCAACCTCTACCTTCAATTCCTTTGACCACAGTTTTATTTACCCTAGAGTGTCCTTATAATTTGATTTCCATTAGTAAATTGACAAAACAATTACAATGCATTGTGTTATTTTTTGCTAACTTTGTTTTTGTGCAGGACCATCGTATGGGAAAGATAATTGGAGTAGGATATGAGTTGCAAGGACTGCAATAACTTTCTACCCCAAAAATCACTGTTGCCTTCACTTCTAATGCTTCCGCTGAACTCCTTCACAGTCAACTTGGTCATCCAAGTCTTACAAAGTTCAAACAACTAGTTCCTCGTTTCTCTAATTTGTCTTCTTTTGAATGTAAGTCGTGTTAATTAGGTAAACAAACTTGTGTTTCTTTTCCTAAACATGTTAATAATCGGGCCATATCTATATTTGAACTTGTTCATTCAGACATATTGGGTCCTAGTTGTGTTAATACTGTTTTAGGTTTCAATTACTTTGTTACTTTTATTGACGATTATTCACGGTTTACTTGGTTATATTTAATGAAAAATCATTCTAAAGTCTTCTCTATATTTCAAATTTTTCATGCTGAAATTCGTAATCAATTTGGAGTACCTATTAAAACATTATGTAGTGATAATGCTAAAGAATATTTCACTCACTCTTTTACCTAGTTTTTATCTTCTCAAGACATGACCCATCAATCATCTTGTGCTCATACTCTACAATAGAATGGAGTAGCTGAACGAAAAAATGGGTATCTTATTGAAACAGCTCGCACTTTACTCATTCATTGTCAAGTTCCTTTTCGTTTTTGGGCAGAAGCTATTCTTACAGCATGTTATTTGATTAATCGAATGTCTTCTTCCATTTTACACAACAAAAGTCTTCTTTCAACCTTGTTTCCAAATCAAGATAATTATAGTCTTCCTCTTCGGGTTTTTGGTTATACGTGTTTTGTTCATAATCTTACTCTTGGTAAAAATAAACTTCAATCTAAATCCATCAAATGTGTCTTCTTAGGATATTCTCATATCTAAAAAGGCTACAAATGTTATGACCCAACCACACATAAGTTCTTTATTTCAGCAGATATAACCTTCTTTGAGACATCTCCATATTCCTCTCACAGTCAAGATAAACAAGATTTCATTCCTGAAACCTCACCTGTTCCCATTCTCCCTATTCCATAAACAACTCCTTTACGACCTCTACAAGTTTTCTCACATCATCCTTATCCCCAATTTGTTATTCACGATGATGCAAGTATATTACCAAGTGACTCATCTCTTGCTCCTTCATCACCTCCTACAGCAGTCATGCCTTCACCTCCTACACTACCTCCCATTTCTCTTCGTAAAGGTATGTGTTCCACCCGCAATCCACATCCCATTTATAATTTTCACAGTTACCATCGTTTATCTCCTTCATATTATGCATTTGTCTCAAATTTATTTAATGTTTCCATACCAAAGAATGCGAATGAAGCATTATCTCACCCTAGATTGCATGCTACTATGGTTGATGAAATGACCACTCTTTATGATAATGATACTTGAAAATTGGTTTCATTACCACCAAGCAAAACTATTGTTGGTTGTCGTTGGGTTTATACTATTAAGATTGGACCCGATGATAAAATTGATCGCTTAAAGGCACGTCTGGTTGCCAAAGGATATACTCAACTCTTTGGGCTTGATTATAGTGATACTTTTTCCCCTTTGGCAAAGATTGCCTTTGTTAGACACTTTATTTCTCTTGCAGCTATCCATCACTGACCACTTCATCAACTGGATATAAAAAATATTTTCCTTTATGGTGAGTTAACTAAAGAAGTCTATATGGAGCAACCACTTGGTTTTGTTGCTCAAGGGGAGTCTAGTCTAGTATGTTAACTTCGTTGATCTCTCTATAGTCTAAAACAATCTTTAAGAGCATGATTTGGAATATTCAATGCAGTTATTCAATAGTTTGTATAACACCCATTATTTCTCCTAAACATTCTTTGTGTATATTTTGAGTATAAATTTATTTTATTGGCTTAATCAATTAATTTTGAAATAAGTATAAATATTTACTTATTAATTACTTATGATAATGATAGAAAATGAGTATGGACATTTTGGGAGAAATA
>CANXYC010137525.1:0-18577 GCA_948193065.1 Aleurites moluccanus
TTGATGTATAAGTGTTATCCTTTGGATACTCTTGTTCCTCTTTGATGAGAGATGTCTTCTTTAGATCATTAAGGAACAAGAGAAAGATATGGAATGATATAGTAAAGAAACGATTTATGCTTAAATGGATTTTGATATGTCATAGTATGATTTAAATTTATAATATGATTGTATGTAAGATTCAGAATGTGGGAGTTCTACGGGTTTATGGTGGCCTTAAGCCTACCCTTGCCCTAGGACCGTCGCACCACTGGAGTTGGGGTGTGACAATACATTAATAGGGTTTATTACATAATGACCTAAGGTCCATTATGCATTTATCAAATAACATTAACAATGCTCATAACAATAATGTAACAATAATTAAGTAATTATATGAAAGATATCAATTAGGTTTTCGACAAAAGATAATAAGTCAAGTCATTCCAATGGCTATAATCCGAATTAATTAATACCAAGGATGCATTAAGAAGTAAAGTGAAATTACATATATGTTTTACTAGAATAGGTTAACAATTTGATATCATATATATATATCCACATTTAGCTATTCAAGAGATATGAGATTCAATAGATTATTCAATTATATACAACGATAAATCCGATGAAAACATGCTTGAATGGAAATAAAATTCAAGCAAGAGGAACAATGTACATTGGTCAATATTTATTAACTTACAAAGTGGTTTCAATAACTAGAATTGGGAACAATTACAAATGAAGTAATATATAGTTACTCACCTTACAAACCAAAATACCCAAACTAAGCTCCCTTCTTAAGCTTATTTTTCTTTGCCTCTTGAAGCTATAATACAATTTAAACACACTTAAGGTTCAATCCAATGTTGAATTACACAAATTCTAAAGTAACTTTGAAAAAATCCTTAATTATCAAAATTTCAGGTTTTGGCAATCCTAGTTCGTTTACTAATATCTCCCACTAAATTTATCCAATTATTTCAATTATTTTTCATAATTAAACTAGACATCTCAGGTTCTAACATATCCAAAATTGAGGCCATTTTGGTCACTACACAATTTATGGTGAATTTCTAAACTAGGTCCTGCAACTATGCAATCAACCTACAACTTTCACCCGAATAGTCTTCACTCTTTCATTTATAACTCAATATGTAAGTGTCCAATTCCCATTATCTTTTCACAGTTTTTAGCTAAGACATAAAGAAACATTTTTCATGTTCTGAGTTTCCCCTGAATCAGATCTTAAAGTCCTATAAAATGTAAAAATCAGTAGGGTATCTCAGTGGAACCCTAACCCAATCCAGTCCTGATCAGGGCTTTGTATCTCACAATACAACACGAATTTGGCAAAACTTACTTCGACACATATAATCTCGACATATGTAGATACAACTTTTATGTTTTATGATTTTTCAATTTCTGAATTTAAGGCCATAAAATTGAGGGCTCAATATTCTGCTCACAACCAGGAATTTCAGAAGTTCTGAAATTTCAAAATCCCCCACCCCCAACATACAACTTCACACAACAAACCTCAATTCCATTTCTAACCACTAATTACTTATATATATAAAACCTCATATAAGGTTTCTTACACTATCAATTTGATTTATGTTACACTAATTCAAAAATAAAAATTTTTACCTAAACCAAACCTTAACTCAATCTTCCCATATAACATGTTTCTTCCAATTCTAATTCCATAGAAATACTACCCAACCTCCATTCTTTCATTTACAATAAAAAAAAAATCAAATTTTAGAGCAAGGTGAAGAAATTACCTCTTGAAATCCTTAACTCCAAAAGTTTGATCCAAGCCCAAATAGTTTAATTAGAAAGGATGGGGATGATTACTTGTAAAGGATGGAAGGTTGGATCATGGGTTTTGGGTATGGTGTGAAGAAATTGAAACCCTTGAAGCTCCTACAATGGTGTCCGGCTATGGTTGGTTTAAGAATGGAGAAGATGACTTAATTTATGCTAAGGGTTACATGTATATGTTTAAAATTACCCATATTTATCATTTTGCCATTTTCCAATTTAATTTTTATCTCATTTTCCCTTTCATTCTTTAAATACTTTTCTACATTTAATTTCTTCCCCATATATTTTTAATACACTCTTTATAATGTCTATTTTAATATTCATTAAGGTCACTTTGTCAAAAAAGCTACAATTATTTAATTAAAAATCGAGTCCTATGAGATGTTTACAATTAAGCTTATTTAGAGCTTTTAACTAGAATTAATTATTTCATCACCTATTTCATTCAAGTAAATTCTCAACTAAATTCTATATTTCCCTTTTATATCTATATTTAATTGTCCTTAATTATTTTCGGTTATTGATCTCTTAAGAATCTTTAAAAAAATGAAAAAAAATTCTACCCGATTGATAGTTCATTCGGTTTTTCATAAATTCCTTTTAAACTCTCAATATTTCTTCTTAATTTCCTTTTAAACTTGGGTGAGTTATTATATTTGATAAAGTTTTCTATGATTTTTCCTTGAAAAATAGGTGAAAATTACTTAAGGTGGTTCGGCCAAGCTTGGTGGAAGAAGAAGAAGAAGAAGAAGTTTGACGGAAAAATGACTAAGTGTTGGTATTTATAAGTGAAACTTTTGAAAATTAGATCTTCTATCTTAAAATTTTCATTATTTATACTTTTGACCCTAAAATTTTCTATAACTAATTTTGTAAATTCTATTCAATTTCAAATATCAAAATGGGGAGTGAATAAGTTTTTTTTAGTTGTAGTTTAACATTATACTGCTTTTAAAAAAATTCAGGGTCCTAGGCAGATTGGTTCCCAAAATGCCCCTAAATTTTCATTTATTTATGATTTTGCCATTCTATTAATTTTTCATCATTCTTAACACTTTTCCATACTTTCTTTATATTAATAACTATTATTATTCTTGATCCCTCATTACCCATGTGTCTAATAAAAATATTTTTAAATTTAATACTGAACTAATTCATTAAACTAAATAATTATTATCGGTGTTATCAGTCCGTTACTTAAGAAAACTGCCTAGTAATTGAAACAAAATTTTAGGGTATTACATGAACTCCCAAATATTAATTTATTTCATAATTCATTGAGTTGAAAGCTCAACATTTTTTCAAATATTTTTTAGGTGCTAAAATAGAAGGCTTAGAGGGCGAAGATAGAGTTCCTTGATATTTTTTCTCTATAAGAAGCTACTCATACATAATTTAAGAATAATTTTTTATTTTGTATTATTATTTTGAATGTTCATATTATAGTTATTTCATAGCATGATATGACTTGTAGACATAGACTAGTGTGATTCATTTTGACACATTATTAGTCATTTCCTTATTTATAATGAATTATGGTTTAGATGTTGTTCTTTAATTTATAATGAACAAGTGAATTTATATTGATATGAACGGTATTGATTAATATATTATTGATTGTATGAATTTCTTATAAGATGATCTAGGAATTATATTGATTTCATGGAAATCAATATAATTCAAACTTAAGAAAGAGATATGAGAAATTACCATAAACTCTATAAAGAATGAGAATCTTAGGAGAACTAAAGGTATCTGGGTGTATTTTCCTTCAAATCATAACAAATGTCTAAAGGTTGGATGATTAAGAAGTGGGTTGCCTAATTATTTGGGGAGTTGTGAAAATAAAGAAGAGAGAGGAAAGTTTGTTCAAAAAAATTATTTAATTTGAAATTTTCTGACTATTTATGTTTTCAAAGAGTAACGACAATTATATCATTAATAACATTCGTTACTTTTAAAACTAACTTACAACATGAGATAATCATTGATAGATATTTTTATAAAAGTAACACTTATTATATAATTATTTAAAATTTTATAAATTTAGACAAAAAATAAATTATTGCTCGTTATCATAAGGTAATAATTTTTACTTGTCTCTTCATTGGGTTGCTAACTGTGACAAGAATTAGTACAATTTAAGAAATTTAGGTATAAAGAAATTTCACAGCCATTAAAACTCATTATCTTTGTTAAAATTATTAAAGTCCATGAGACCATATATAAATGGACTTATAAATGGATAAGTGTTGAAATCCATTTGCACAAAATCAATTGACTTGTACTAAGTCCAACACTCACTCAATTATAAATTCTTTATTTATTTTATCAATATTCGATGTGGGATATTTTTCCCAACACACCCTCTCAAGCGCAACTGGGTTTTGGCCCATGGCCTAACATCAATAAGCCGGTTGACACTTGCTCACAAATGGACCGGCTAATATCTCTTCTTCAGTTTCGGCCCGGACTGGCATTATCATCAGTCAAACAACTACGACGGGGCTCGAACATGGATCCCAGGATCTAGCATGTTTGGGCATGAAACTCTGATACCATATTAAAATCCATGAGACCATATATAAGTGAACTTATAAATGGACAAGTATTGAAATCCACTTGCACAAAACCAATTGACTTGTGCTAAGTCCAACACTCGCTCAATTATAAATTTTTTATTTATTTTATCAATATTCGATGTGGGATATTTTTTCCAACAAAAATATCCTCTATCACATATTTAAATTCATTCTAAACTCATATAGACTCAACATATGAACTTACTTAGAGTAATTAACAGTCAAATAAATTAATTTTATGCAAATAGAAGGCACTTAGAGTAATTAATAGTCAAACAAATTAATTTTATGCAAATAGAAGGCACACAACAAATCAATACCAAACAATTAAAGCAAAACAACCATCAATTCACTTAGATTCTATGGGCGCAACTCAAAGCATGCAAGGAAAAATCTTGAGTGTTATAATTAGTTTAGAGAAAGCCATGAGAGAGTTGGGACCATTTGCTATTAAAATGAAATTTGTAGATTAAATTGATAGAAAAATATCCTTTTGGATATGATTGGACATTAAGGTAATAAAGTTCAGACAAAAAAAAAATTAAACTTTTATTTTTTATATGATTTCAATTCCATTAAAATGTTGGATAATTAATCTAATAATGTTTTATATCCTATAATAGTTTTATTTTTTTTGGTTATTTTTTTCTTCTTGGCCATACTTCAGTCGTATTTAAAGAAATTTGAAACAACTGAGCATGTCTTCTGTCCCTTTTGTAATTCATGCTATATGCTCATATGTCTATTTGTGCGAAAATTTTTGAAAAGCCAGAAATGAGTTTATGTAAATTCAAAAATATTATATTGTAGTACTTATTATCGTTCTTACTTGATTTTATTTTAATTCTTAAATATGCTTTAATCAAAATTCAAAATTATATAAAAAGTAACTGTAAAACACAGATGGAGTTTACATTTTTAAATAATTTGATCTCTTTAATTTTATTGTTTACTAATTTTATCTTTAAAAGTATTATTTTCAACCTATATTTGTATTTTTAACTTTCATATAGATGTATAAATATAAATATAGACAAATAAAATATAATAATTTGTATTTATGTATTTTAATTATTATTATTATTATTTTAATTGTAAAAATATTTTTATTTTAAGCTAAGTTTTTGAATAAATTAAAGAAAAAATTAATATCATAACAAAAATATATAAATATTAGCTTAATTTGGTTCTATTTAATTGCTTAATTCATTACTTTATTTATTTTGAAAGACAAATTAGAGTAGTTAAAAATTATATAATTAACAATTTATTTTTTTGTATTACAAGCTAAAACTAATTTTTTATATTATTTTCACATAACATTATGCATATTTATTAAATATACTTTCATACAAAGTTAAGAGAATTAATTGACTAAAAAAAATTAAAGGATTCAATTGGAGAAAATTAGAACATGAGGACTAAATTAAAACTTTCAACTAAAATTCAGGGGGCAATTTGAGTTTTCTCTCAATAAATTTCAAAGGCAACAGTTAAAGTAAAACTTAACAAGGAAGGTTGGAGGAAAAAGTTATCCAGAAGCTATTGCAAAGATGATAAACTAACGTCGGTGAGGAACTTGGAATTGGCTAACAAAATTACAAATACATGGCAGGTGGTATGTATGCATTTTTCAGATTCTTATCTCATTCAATTGCTTATTGATAATTCTGCTTTAGCCACTTGTTTGGATTCTGGGAAAGAAAAATAAATTACAATATACTAGAAAGTAGAAATATTGTACTGCTATATGGGTTTTCCAATTTGTTTTAGATGTTTATAGTCACTGAGTCAAAACTTATTGATTGCATTATAAGATTTTAATTCTGGTTCATTTATTTAACATTCATTGCCAATTTCTTAGTTGTTGCGCTGCAACGGAGTTCTTCTGATAATGTGGACTGTGTACTAGATGCTGCTGCTTCGTTTAGATTTACATGGAGAATTATTAACTTCTCCAAATTGGCCCAAAAGAAACTCTACTCTGGGGTTTTCATTACTGGTGGTTGTAAATGGTATTCTTGATCTCTTCTTGTTAGCTTTGCTTCTTCTTCTTCTTTTTTTTTTTTACTTAATGTTCTTTCTTTTATCAAGGTTGTTGTTTGCTTCTTCCTTTGTGTTTTATAGGCGTTTGCTTATTTTCCCAAAGGGAAACAAGACAAATTATTTGTCAGTGTACCTGGATGTACCTGATTCAGCAACTTTGCCTTATGGCTGGAACAGAAAAGCAAAATTTAGCTTGACAGTTGTTAATAAATTCAATCAATTGCTTACAGTAAGAAAAGGTAAATTTTGTGGTAAATTTACAGAATATTAATGTATTAAGGTAAATTTTCTCAATTGATTTATATATATATGCAATCAGCACCTATCTCTTTTGTATGAAGGATGTTGTGCATACATCAAAACATGTGGTTATTCTTGTTCTGAACTTGTTCAGCTTTTATCCACCACTGGATTTACCTGCGCTGCACATGCCTATTAACATTGTAATAACTCAATCCTTGTGCATTGATCATGCAGTTGCACACCACCTTTTTGATGCAAGAGAATGTGATTTTGGTTACACATCCTTCATTCCACTCGGCAAAATAAATGATCCTAACTTAGGGTATCTTGTGAATGATACCCTCGTAGTTGAATCTGAAGTTCTTGTTTGTAGTGTTGTGTGTTGCTCTATACACATCCCTGAAAAGGAATTTGATGAAGTTGAGCAAGAACTACCTGAGGAAGTGGTTGAAGCCCCAGCAGATGAGGTTCCTTCATTGCAGGAGGAAGTAGTTGATATTGAAGCAAGTGTTGCACTACCGATTGTTGCTGAAACTTCGTCAACAACTGGACCTCAGAATCAAGCTGAAGTACTTCAAACTGCTTCTTCAACCAATGATCAAGAAATCAACACTTTGTCTTCTAGAATGGCAGCATCTTCAGAACCTGTTCAATCCTACTTAAACGTGCATATAAAGTCTAGGAGTCTCCTGGCAGAGATTTCAAGCATGAATAGGGCTTGGATATCCCATTTGAGTGGTGAATCTTCTATTTCAGGTCAAGGAGCTGGACTTGATTTCATGCAAGAACAGAAAAAAGCACTGCGATGCTTCTGTAATTTGTCGTTGGAGGATATACAACAAGCTAATGCCTTTGGCAATATTGAGAGAATTATCCTTACCCTTGTTCAACATGCTGATAATTTGCTTGAGAAGACATTTCTTGAGGATTTTGTGTCTCACTTGGCAGAATTTAAGGAGAGTATTACTACTGCTACAACTGTGATTGAAACTGCTCAAGCTCAAAGAACATCTCTTTCAGGGAAAACCACAGATCTTGGTGCAAGATTGGTCCAAAGAAGAAAGGAACTAAGCTCCTTAGAAGCTGAATTCTCAAAGCTTTCAGAAGAAGAAGAAAAGGTAGACGCTGAGATTCAGCTCTTAATTAAGCAAAAGGAGGAACTTCTAACTTCTAAGAAATCTGTTGCGATTCAGATGGAGAAGACCAATCAAGAAGCATCTGAAGAACTAGAGCTGTGCCAAAGCCTGGAAGAGGAAATCAAGCGAGCTAACACTGATTTGCTTCGAGCAAAACAGAAACTAGAGGTTGCTAATGTCCATTGGAAACTCTTGAAGGAGAATCTGGGGCTGGACAAAGCATAAGATAACATGACAGTTTCAGTTTATGCAGCGACAGTTTCAATTTATGCAGTACTATTTGAAGTTAGTTCTTGTGTTTTTTGTGTCTCCTGCTGAACTTAACCTGCAGTTAATTAGATTATATTGTATAATTAAGAATGTTCATGATAAGCTAGAATTATGATACTAAAGCTAAGAGCAATTTGTAAGATTTATCCTTGTAATATGCTGTTTGTGCTTTGGTTTTCTTTATTTTTGTTCACTTTTGCTTTTATAGTTTAATATCGTGTGTTCTTAGGTTTTCTTAAAGTTTTAATGGAAGTCCAAGAGGCTAGGACGTTCCGGATCATCCTGAAGAAAATAGGTAGTAAGATTGAAGCAGAGGATAAAATGGAGCATACAAGCTTGCACGACCGTGCATGTGAGAGTAAAACGGCAGTGCACTTTAATTTGAATATGTGTAAAATTGTTTTCGAGCTAAGAAAGTGAAGAAGAACATGGACGGCCGTGCATCAGCTAATGGGAATGGTGAGCACTTTTTTTTTCTTCTGCAAATCGAATCCTAATATGATTCTACTCCAAGGATCTTCTATTTTATTTTTGAAATTTTAAGGTATGAAGCACGGACACTCTCTCCTAATTGGAGACCGACATGCTTCTAACACGTGTCCGACATGTGGTTAATAATTTTCTGACACTTTGACTAATTTAATAAGTATATTTGACCATATCCAATATGGTCAAATAACAATATTCGTAAATAAAAATTTAATTTATTAATAATTAGTCTACAGATAATAAAAAGAGAGATTAAATGAATAATAAGCAATAGGACTAAATTGTAATATGAAAAACAATAATATTCATTGGTGGTTACAGTTTATTTTATTTATTTATTTTATTAAATTAATAAATATGAATAATATATATAATGTATATATTAAAAAGATTATTTAATATTCATACGTATCTCAACATGTCGAATCTAATTTTTTTTTTTTAAATTAACACGTCAAAGTGTCGTAATGTCGCATGTAAGTATCGGTACTTTATAGATTTAAGGATTTCCTATGCCTTCTAAACCTAAAATTTTTTTTTATCTATATATAGAGAAGATATCTTGAGACTAAAGAAAAGAGTTTATCATTAAAAAAATTGTCTTTGTATTTTTGTTTGGTTTTAGTTAAGATTTTGGAGAAAAGGGGTTAAGATTACCGATATGAAGCTTTCCTTAGTCTAACTTCATTAAAGAGTTTTTTCTAAACTTTGTTCTTTACTTCAATAATAATTTACAATGATATTTATTTCAAATTTGTTTATTGTTCTCCTGATATTTATTTCAAATTTATTTATTATTTTCTTATTTTTCACGAGTAATTAAAATCATTCTCTAAAATTTAAATATAGTTTTTTGACTTCCCTCATGATTGGTTAATTGGTTTAATTTGTTGAAATTAATATGTTATCTTAGAATTTAAAGCTTATAATTAATTGATTATTGATTGCATGAACTAAATGTATTGTGTAAGTTAGTAAGAGTGGAATAATAGACTTAAAGATATATGTTATTTGGAAATAAGAATATTATTTTATAATTATTAAAAAGTATTTCGAAAAACTAAATAAATTTATGTTAATTATTTATGATTATTTGAGTAGATATAAGATTAACATAAATATTTTGTGTTATATTTTGAGAGATAACTTTATATAATTGATAAAAATCTTATCATTAATTTTTGGGTTAATTATAAATTTAGTATTTGAACTTTTTGAATTTTGCTATTTCAGTGTTTGAATAATTTTTTTTTTAATCAAGAGTCTAAACTTTTCAAAAGTGCATTATAATAATATTTTTGGCCGAATTTTGCTCGCCTGAATGCATAATCAACATTTTTGAATCCTTTTGGTCATCCACATCAACATGCCATGTTATTAGGTACATGTAAAAAGACTAAAATATCATCATGTTAAAATAAGCTATCATTTCATCATCCATTTTCTTACATTTTCTTACTCTCTTGGGTGTAAAAATTAGGGATTAGGGATTCAGATTGATTTTAGCATAATTAAAGAAGAAATTTGAATCATCTTTTCTCTCCATTGCTCTAGATTTGCTGTAATTATTGGTTAATCATCAATTTTATGTGCATTCGTTCCATGTTAATATTCAAATTCTCATTTTGAGAGCCTGAAATTGAGAATTCCCTGCCTCTATTAAGCCCATCAAGAAAAAAACTTCCTTAGAATTGATGGAGGGTTTTAAAGGGCAAACATGGATAGAGCATGGAAGCTATCTTCATCAGATAGAGTGACTGCCGATGATCTTCTTACTCTCTGGCGAACTAATCTGAGAGCTTTTTCCCATCTATTGCTAAGGTTGGCAGCCTGGTGGCGATGTTGGGTATTGTGATTTTCGTCAAAAGCAATTCTATCCAATTGAAAAAAGAAAAGCTTCGATGCGTAGATCAAATTGGAATAAGCATTGCGAACTAATCGAAGACTACAAGCGAGTTTTACCAAATAAGAGCAGAGCAAGCTATTTAAAAATGGTGAAACCACTGAGTGGGTAGAAGATGAAAGTGATAAGATCTCGAATTTGGTAAATCCTATTTTGTTTGTTTGGTTATTGATTGCTTATAATTAATGAATGATGATAAATAAGACAAGGCAATAATGAATCTTAAACAAAGTTTCTTAATGGATTTTTGGAGAGTTGAATTTTTTTTTTTTCAATCTGGGAATGATAATAAAAGAGTTTCAGTTTCAGTGGCTAAAACGAAATCCTTTAGCTTGGGAGTTCCATTTTGAAAAATCTTCTTTGAATTCAAGAAATTCCCGAATATATATATATATATATATTTCTTCCATTAGAGAGCAAACAAAAGAGCAACAAAGTGAGCAACAAAGGAAGTAGACAGAGGAGGGGTTTGACGGGACAACAGCGGGACTTGACTCTTCAGTTGCTTTGGTGAGCAATAATTTAGGGCTTAGGGCAATAAAATTATTTGTCTTTTTGTATATATTATATCACATGGCAAGCTGACGTGGATGACTAAAAATAAGTCCAATAATGTTGATTATACACTCTGATAAATATCAACCGGCCAGAAGCACCATATTGATGCACTAATATAATGTTCCGACAATTTTTTGATTAGAAAAATTATTCAGATATCAAAATAATAAAATTCAAAAAGTACAGATATTAAATTTGTAATTAACTCTTAATTTTAATAAAATAAAACCAATAAAAAAAATATAAAAAAATCATAAATAATCAATTGATAAAATCTAAATATAAGGCTTTTATCATATATTGAATTTAATTTACTTTAAATCTAAAATTTTTTAATTGATTTTCTAAATAATAAAGTAGATTAATAATTTAGTAATTGTCAATACCTTCCTGTCCTGGCCTGTTGACTCTTGTACAGTTGAATGAGAGAAATAGAAGAATCAAATTCCATACATAAAGTGAAAACATATAATTTAAGTTTCTGTTAAACCCAAGAGAAAGGTTGCGATTTTTTCCATGCACAAGCAGGAAAAGACAAGAAAGAAAAAAAAAAATTCTCCATTAAAGAAAATGAAAGGTTTATATATTTGTAGCAGAAGAAATTGGTTGATATGATATCATTTGATTGTGAATAATTAAGCCATGAAAGGTATGTATGCATATTGCAATTTTCCAATTTTAATTCATTTGTAAATAATTTCCTTACTCATTTTTTAGATTTTGATAAATTATATTAATTATCTGAAATATTTCAATCTGAATAATACTACTTCAGATTGTTAATATGTATATTTAGATTTTACTTGAGGATTAGAGTTTTATTCTGTATATTTCACTAACTGATTGCTGCAAGTGATTATTTATTTATTAATATTAATTATAATTATATTTCCATTTGAGCATTTAATTTGACTCCGACTATAACTTAAATTTTAAACTTTTTCACCTTAAAATCAATTCCGATATTATTTGTGCTAACTATGATAATGTTAGGTATTTTATCTGTCAGCGTTAAAACCACCATATTTAAATTAGAATTATCAAAAAATTTGATATTAATAATTTTGTCATAGATCAAAGATTCAAAATATAATAAATTATGTGGGTGTTTAATAAAATTTGTTGATGTAGCTGTTAGCTTAATAACTGTATTATAACGTTTAGTTACTGATAGTTGTTAACTGTTTGGTACCTGTTAAATAGTCAAAAAATAGCTATTTGTAAAAATTTCAATTTAAAATTTTTCAAAAAATTTATGTCTTTTGAAATAAAAATAAATAAATTATTTTTTAAAAATAATATTTAAATAAAAAGATAAATATTAATATTTATCGATAATGATCATTCAACACTGAAACAGTTAACAACAAATAATAATTTTATCAAATACCTGCAACAATAGGCTATTAGGTAACAGTTACCAGAAATTATCAGCTGCTAACTACCAGCAAATAACTATCAATAACAGCTAACAGCAGCTACGAACATCTAAACTAAACCGGACTTACAATATATATATTTGGCTCTAATTTACCTTTAATATTTGTTATTCCTCATAATTAAAATAAGAACACAAATTTTAATATTTTTTTTACTAACTAATACCATTCTTTTATACTATCATTGTAATTAAAAACTTATTTAGAAATTATTAATAATAAATTTAAAAATATTATTATGCAAAATTAATATTAAATTAATAAATTATCCGAGAATTTTATAAGGGTAGCGTTGTTATTAAAGCTTATAAAAAGTAATTAAAAAATATTAATTACATCTTAATTAATAATAATAAGATAGTATATTTATAATTTATAGTTATCATAATTTGAATTGATTTAGAAAAAATGATTTTTGTTTTTTATTTTTATAATTCTAATTGAAATTCATGGTTTTAATTCTATATATGAGACTAATGATTTTAAAAATATCTAACCTACATTTCTTTTTTCCTTTCTACCTTAATCTTTCAACTATGTTTATATCTCTCATCTCTCACATTCTAATGAATTATAAAATTTGTACAAAGCAGGAACAATGGCAATGGGTCTCTTAGTATTTATGTTGGCTCCTTTTGGATTTTCATTCTTCTATCTAAGTGAGTGTTATATGTTAATTAATCACATCTTTTCAAAATTCTAAGTATTTTTTCACCTTGGAATCAAAATGATTGAGTTTTTTTTTTTTATCATTAATTTTTCTTTTCAGAGGTTAAATAAAATAATACTGATTAAATAACAAAGATAGCCCTCATCTTCTAATATTTCTCACTATATTAGAGCTAACTTTGTGATTTGGGATATTCAAATATGCACTTCCCACACTCTTAAAGGGAAAAGAGGATTAATTATTATTATTAATATTAATTTTGATAAATATCCTTATGATTTTTGTATAATTTCAACAGTTGATATTGTATTTAATGATTTAAATAAGATTTAGATTTGGTCCAATTTATTATAAAAAGTAATTTTTTTTTCTTTTTCTTTTTAATTTTATTAAGTCAGATGTTTTCAAGAATCAATTTTAGCCAAGTCTTTGTTTTTTTCTCCCTCTCTTAATTGAAAATTAAATTTATAATATCACATTTTTAAAAATAATTTTTTATTAAATTAAGAGAATTTTTTTTTAAAAAGAATACTTAATAACTAATGAAATCTAAATTTCTTGAAAAAATTATAATTATATTCAAATCTTTCAAAATAAACTATTTTACTCTAATTTTAGAACTTAGTTGCAATTATAATCATTTGATAAAATTTAAAGAAAAATTAACTCATTATACTGATTAGTTTTCTAGTCATTTATCACTAAACTTTATATTATCATAATTTTGACTAAATTGATAGAATTACAATTGAATTTTATTATTAGGGTAAAATATTTTAATTTATATATATTTTAATACAATTATAATTTTTCAAGGAAATTTGGTTTTTTTTTTTAGTCAATAGACTAAAAAAAAAAGTATCACCCTTCTATAAAGCCTGAAAATAGGACTTTAGTTAGACTTGAGTTGCAGGCTAATTAGAGAGTTTAGTTGCATAGTGATATAATGATGATAATTGTTTAAGTAATTAGTAGCTAATATTGGTTTTACATTTATTGCTAATTAAATTCAGTGTGCAGGAAGCAAAAATATTAGTACTGTGACAGATCCATCTCCATTTAAATTCACATGGAGAATTCAGAAATTTTCCAAATTAAATGAAAACAAAGTCCATTCTGAGATTTTCATTGTGGATAGTTGTAAATGGTATTCTTGATTTGTTTTTCTTATTAACAATTTTACTCATTCAATTATTTATTTAACTATTCATTTTATTGCCACATTTGACAGGGGTTTGCTTATTTACCCAAAAGGAAACAATGTGAATGATTTGTCAATATACCTAGATGTGGTTGATTCAGCAAGTTTGCCAGATCGATGGAGCAGATATGCAAAGTTTAGTTTGACAGTGGTTAATCAATTCAATCCAACGTCTACAGTTAGAAAAGGTATTTGATTATTTTTTTTAATTTAATTTTGCTTATGTGTGTCGAATTCAAAACTTTCTAACTATAAAAATAATTATAATATCACTAAATTAAAATTTAGGTGATGATTACGAATACATAAACATTATACCATGTTATAATGATAAGTTTTTACATAAAAATAAAAAACTCTCAGCTTGATTTGATTTAAATTGAATTAATTAAAATTTTTAGAAGGAAAATCAAACCATACACAACCAAACAGTTTAATTTTTTTTTAATCAAATAGTGCTTACCCTTAGTCTTGAAGAGATAGACTAATCGTATTTATGTACAAGAACTTTTGAATTTTGTCATTTTAGTGTCCAAATTGTATTTATTTATTTATTGTTGTAATTAAGTGTGTAAAATGACAATTTCTCTTTTCTATTACCTTAATTTTTCTTCTCCTCAAGAGCTCAGTTTTTCTTCTTTTGATTGATTTTACAGATACACAACATTTGTTCAATACTTATGAAAAAGACTGGGGTTACACATCTTTCATTCCTCTCAGCAAAATAAAAGATTTTACTGAAAAGTTTCTTGTGAATGATAGCCTTATAATAGAAGTTGAGATTCTTGTTCTTAGTGTTGAACATTATTCATCAAACTCAACTACCTGACCCACTCATTCAAGTTGAGACAAATTCTTCCAACAGTAATTCTCTGCTGTCTTTCCTTCGTTCCTTTTTTCTTTTTCCCTAGCAAGAAAGGGTTTAGATTGTTGTTGGCTGTAGTTTGGAAGCTAATAAGTTTGGCCCTTGCGAATAATAAATAAATTAAATGCGAGCGTACAGAGAAGCGAATTTTCAATTTTAAAGTAAAAAGTGTGTTATTAATCTAACTTCTAATCTTATGATTATGCAAAATAATAAGAGAACATATTACTTCTACGTTCTTAACTTCACTTGTGAAAAAATAGATTCACTAAGGTAACTAATATTGATCATGAGAAAAGAAATAAGCAGTAAATTAAAAGAACAACTGAAAGAACTAGGCACCTGTATAAATTAACAAGTTAGAATTAGTTTATTACGAATTTAATTACAAAAACACAAAGAAAATAAAAGCTAATGAGAATTAGACAGTACTAAAAGATTTAAATTTTCTACTATATAATTGAATGAAATTGCTGAAATAAAATTGATCCATTGAAACTTATATCTGGGATTAATGTGCTTGACTGGTTTATCAGATTGGTTGTTTGAGTCTTGATAAGCTTTCTGTTCTCATATTTATAGGAGCTTCTTTTGATAGCTTTCCACACTTATGATAGTACATCTCCCACTTGCACCCATTTTGAAGGAACTGTTAATTATTTATCTAATTTCAAAAAGTAAGAAGAAGGCTTGAGATTTAAATTAATTAATGGACTTAAGCTAAACTTAACCAAATTCAATGACCATACCCAACTAAAGAAAATTAAGATTAAATTAACTCGTAGGTGATAGAAATAGGTAACGGAAGCATATATAATCATATTATAACATATATAGATAACTATATATTCTAATTTCAATCATTCATATAATCAAAACATACATTTGAAATCTCTCATGTTTGATTTCAACAGTTTTCAAGCAAGTTTCTACCTTCAAACTTTTGCCCACAACCTTCAAACTTCTGCCTGCAGTCTTCAAGCTTCTGCTTGCAAGCTTCTATTTCTGCCTACAATCTTTTGTTATGTGATCTCAGAGAATTTTCGGACTCTATCTTAAGTGAACAAGCATACAGATAGATATTCACCTCTCTGATAACCAATCTACCTTAAAAAAAAAAAAAAAAACGTTTTTTATCTTCTTTTTTTTAATTTCAAAAAATAAATATCTCTTTTTAAAAGAAAGATAATATTATATTTTGTTTACTTTTAAACAGTAATTGGAGTCATTATTAATTAAGATACAATAAAGAGCACTGGACTAATTTAAATAAAACTTTATATTATAATAAGATTACTTATAGAGTTGAATAAATCTAATTATAATAAATTATAAATTTTTATTACGAATTAATCTATTAAAAATTCGTAATTACACTCTTTATTTAAATTTGAATTTTCAAAATTATTAAATATTTATTTAATTCTCTATGTTAAGATTATAGGTACCAGTCAATTAAATTAAATTAAATTACTGATAATGTAATTTAATTTTCAACTTAATATTTCGAGACTAACATTTAACTTATTTCATGTGTCAGATATAAAATCTATTTTCAAAATTTACACAATGAAAATTTATAAATTTTCTTAAGAGATATCGTCAATTTCTAAACTGAAATATGGATTCCATCAATAAATTGATATTTTACAAAATATACATTATTATCATTCAACTCGTTGGGATTATTGATCCATAATGAACTTCACTTTTTAATAAATCAAAATAATAAATAATACACATTGTTTATATAAATAATCATAATAAATTAGAGAATTTATTTTATAAAGTCAGTATAAAAATATTTATCTCTACTTAGTCATATTCAATACATATATAATGTATTAGCATAAGAAGTTGGAATTATACCATTCCCATAATTAAGATAAATTAAATTTAATCTTATGCTACAATCATATCAATGGTGTATCCAACTCCACCTTAGATTGTTAACATTAAACTTACTCTATGTACTAAATCACCTACTATATAAGATAAATAACACATATAAATATATAAAATACAAATAAATGATTTATTCAGTATAAACTTCAATTAATTGAAATAAATAATTGTTTCAAATTTAATACTATTACATAATGCATGTTCATAATATAAACTTTATCAATCTCCCAGCTAGACTCATAACTATGCATCTACTACTTTAACTCTCATTTCTTCTATATGGCTGTCACAACCTAATTTTAGACTATGATGGTCCTAGGGTATGGGTAATGCTAAAGGCAACCAGTACCTCGAAGAACCCATGCTATTATTTTAACTTAGCTTTTATAATCATTACTTAACATTTGATACATTTTAGGTGATAATTTTTTTTTTCTAAAATTTCATAATTATCATACAGAAAAACTGACAGGGTTTCTTTTGTAACTCTGACTTAAGCTGTCCGTAAAACATATAAATTGCACTTCCAAAATAGCGTACATCCCCTTATAACCTCCATTAGTCAATCACAACTCAATATGCACTTCAATATTTGCAATCACATCTCATATCATATACATATCATATCAATTTCTCATATCATATATATGTACAACATATGCATTATCATGTTTATTTCCATAAAACTCGAAGGGATGCGAAATTACTATTTTGCCTCCAGTTCACCAAAAACTGAATTTTTCCCGATTTCTTCCTAACAGCCTTTAAAGCACTTTTACATGCATAAAACTTTTTAAAACATGCATATTCATACAATTTAAACATAAACATACATAAATACATATCATATAAACAAAGGAAAACTCCCTTAAGTTTACCCTTTAAAGCTTAAGTTCTAAGCCTTTCAACCGGAGTGTTACATTCTACCCCCTTACAATTAAATTCGTCCTCGAATTTACTTAATGTAGTAAAGTAAAACGATAACCTGAATCAATAAACAAGGAGGGGTATCTCTGCCTCATCTCAGCCTCACTCTCCCAAGTACATTCCTCTACTGTTCTATTTCTCCATAAGACTTTGACCATAGGAATGCTTTTGTTGCGAAGCTGTCTGATTTGCTGATCAACTATTTCAACTGGCACTTCTTCATAAGCTAACTCTTCATTTACCTCTACATCCTGTAGTTGAAGAACATGGGATGGATCTGATACATATTTCCTCAACATTGAAATATGGAACACTGGATGCACATGTCCCATGTTTAGAGGTAGTGCCAATCTGTAGGATACATTCCTTACCTTATCTAAGACCTCGAAAGGATCTATGTATCTAGGTGATAACTTTCCTTTCTTTCCAAATCTCATAACTCCCTTCATTGGAGAGATTTTAAGGAATACATGATCACCTACACTAAACTGTATGTCCTTTCTCTTAGGATCAACATAACTCTTCTGCCTACTGAAG
>CANXYC010137603.1:0-14980 GCA_948193065.1 Aleurites moluccanus
TCTCATATCATATATATGTACATCATTAACATTTTCATATCATATCTGGTTATCATTTGATCATATTTGACATTATACTCTTAGCCAATCCAAGCCCTATATACATTATATACCAAGGAACTTCTATACATAGGAGTGACCTCAATACATACATCTGTAATCCAAGGCTGATAGTAATGTAGCCAATGGATGACTGCCTCACCAAGGTCCTGAAAACATATAACCACTGAGGGAGTGAGTATAAGATTATACTCAATGAATCAATATATATGAGTATGCAATATTATTCATGAACAGTTACATCTATCCATTAATGATCTGTAAATATGAATACTGGTGATAGAATGATGAAATACATATCATGAACCATAATGCATATAATATAACAGGAGCCTGTAACATGTCATATCATATCATATAATAAGTTGTTACTTCACTTCTCTTCCATCACATATCCACCCAATCACACCATTTCCAACCAACCACACCATGGCATAGGGAATTTACCCCTCCCTAGAAGAGGTCATAACATATATTTGTGTACACAGCCAATGGATTAATACTACACCATCGAAGTAGTCCTGTTATAACATATTATATGCAAATGTCTCATATAGCATGAATATATTAATATAAAGTCTCAAATATGAATTTAATGATAATAAATAATATCATAGGGACCAAAGAAATATTTTGGCTCAATGTGAAAATTTTGGCCGTCGGGGCCCAGTTGCTCCAGCGCAATTGACACTCCTAAATTACGGGTTCGTTTCTCATTTTCAGGCACTTTCTGGTTTGCCTTGAAATCAATATTTTCATGGCATTGTCTTTATACCAATAACAAATACATATGTATATTAGACAATTGGGCTTGATTTGACATCAAAAAGCATTTCAAACTGGATTTTATAGCAACTCAAAGTTTAGGCCAGTTTTAGGCATTTCGGCAGCGCTATTTTAGGTCATTTTAGCAAAACTGCCCAAAAATAGATCATTAATGGTTTTCAATCAAAGATATCATTTCATTTGCATAAATGCATGACTTATGAATGAATAATGCATGAAACATATGTATGGACTCACCTCTTAGCAAAGCTTCCAAAATATTCCCCAGTAACCCTAGCCAGCCCGCGATTCGCCGTCGGCGGCTCTCACTTGGGAACTTTCCCTTATAATAACCAAATCACTCTGATATGACTAAAACTCTCTATACTTCATATCAAAATACATATCATATCATATTATAGCATATTAGCACACATAAACACACATTATACACCAAAGTCCCTATTTCATACCTTTGACACTTTTCATATCTTTTATGCATCAAATGCATTTCTATCACCATATTTCATTCACATTACACATATTCATCATTATAATTCTAAGTTAAGAACTTCCAAACACTTAGTTCAATATTTCATACCAAATATATATCAGATTTCAAGTATGCTTTCCAAATACTTATATCATTCATTCTTTCCACATTTGAACTTATACATTTCCATCATTCATGCCATTAAACTATATTCAAACCTTACTTCTTCAATTGCATTAGCCTAACACCTTAAAGTAACAAAGTCAATATAGTTCCGTCTTAATTGAAATCATTCCATTCATCCATTTTTCAACACCATTCAACTATACAACATATATATACACCAAATGCATAACATTTAACCATTTAAATCTATCAAACATCAAAGCACAATTCACATTCCAAGCACCTCAAAGTTTTGGCCAAACTAATAATCCTTCCAAATCAATTTCTTTCCATCAATTAACCATCAATTCATGTTAAACACATCAATTTCATATCATTCAAACCTTTTAAACCTATTAAACATCAAAACCAAACATCATTATTCATCACCATCATTTTGGCTAAACTAGGTTTTCCACCAAATGGATTTATTTCAATCATTCAACCATTAATTCATATCATACACATCAAATAAACATCATTTGAACCAAAAGATTCATCAAAACATCACTTTGATTCAAAGTTCTTCCTATTAGGTTTTCATTCCAACTTTTTGATTTTCTTCCATCCAAAACATGTTTTGAACACTAATAAACATCAAATAACACCTTATAATCATATTTAAATCAAAAGAATCACAAAACCATTAACTTTCCAAAAGTTCTTCAAAATCTTCAAAGCTTTGATTCTTAGCTTTTTCTTGTTTTTCCTTGAAATCTAAGGTTATATTTGTGTTTACAAGGATGGAATTAACTAGTTTCTATCAAAAAATGGAAGAAAATATCAACCTTTGATCATTAGCAATGGTGGCCAAAACTTAAGGAAGAGGAAAGAGAAAAATGGATGGTGATTTATGATAAGGAAGATGAAAATGGTGAAGTGCTGGGAAAAATCTAACTAAATATCATAGATATGATTCCATACATTAGGCTTATGGTAGAAATGGTGAAACTTAATCATCCAACCATCCATTTCTTCATCATTTCATCCAATGGTTAGATTTAATCAAGCCTAAAATGATACCATAAGGTTGCATACACCATATAAGTCCATATTCCAAAGGAAAAGATCAAATTGCCCTTAGTTCAAATAAAGCACCTCAATCGAACAGCTTGTCGGGAATTATTTTCAATCGGGTTTAATTCTCCAACAAAGCTTCAAATAATTAAAATATCATCATTTTCATGGCTTAATATTCTTTTCGACCTTGAAATATCATGTTAATTTCCATAAAACTCGAAGGGGTGTGAAATGACCATTTTACCCCCAGTTCACCAAAAATTGAATTTTTCCCGATTTCTTTCTAACAGCCTTTAAACCACTTTTACACGTGTGAAAACTTTCTAAAATATGCATATTCATACATAAACATGCATTAATACATATCATTTAAACACATACAGAACCCTCTGGGTTTGCCTTTTAAATCTTAAGTTCAAAGCTTTAAACTGAGGTGTTACACTTTGATTGGGTACCTGTCACACTAGGGCAATGATATACCTAACCACATGTGAGTCAAGAGCCTCGCGGGGTGGATGCTTTTGCTATTGGCAAGTAGACCCAAAGAGGGTTACCCACTCAATGCTACAATAGCTATCCATTGTTTTTCCTAAAAAGATAAGTTAAAAGGAAAAGAGCCTATACAAGTGATGCATGAAAAGCTAAAATTATATTAAAAAGCCAAACATTTTAGATTTTTGAATAAACCAATTAATAGTCCTCTTATTTTCTTTTTATAAAAGAAAGTGATTTTCCAATGGAGTCATCAACTGTGAGGCATCGCCTAAGTACCAATCCGGTCCGCTAGGAATCAAAATGCTCATTCGGGTCTGATCTCACGATTGAAGCGGCTATCTCTTATTTTTGTTTTGAAAATTTTATTTTTGGGAGTTTCCACCTAATTTATTTTTAATTGGAAAAGTTAAGGAAAAAACCCATAATTTGACTCCAATTTATTTATCCTAAAGAAAAAATGCACTAGTTTTTAAAACCAAAAAGAATTCAGAGACTAGGTTTTCAGTTTATTTTAACAAAAAGTTGTTTGGCTTATTAATTTAAATATAACTTAAGAAATAATTTCATGAACAATGACAATATAATTGCATGTTTGAATGAATGAAATGACAATTAATATAGAATAGACATAAAGAATAAATTACAAGTAATAAATAAAATAAAAGGCAGAAAGTAAATAATTAATTACAAATAAAACCAAACATAGAGGATATTTTCTCTAGCCCTTATGGGATTCTAGGAAAATCACATATTTCCCAAAACAAAAAAAAAAAAAAAAAAAAAAAAAAAAAAAAGAGAAAGAACAAATAAAAACTAAAAATAAAGAAATGTAAAAGGAGGAGATGTTATTTATTTGGATTTGATACTTTTAAAATAAGCAAGCCTGCGTATCCCTTTGAATAGGAATCAAAACCCACACAATTCTTCCTTTTTGCAAAGGAGTTGACATGATTATTTTACTCAATTTATCATGTTTTGTTTATTCAATGCTTTACCGAATTGAAAGAACAAGAGAAAGAGTTAGGTATTTTACCTTGCATCTTCTTGACTTGGGAACGAAGGGCGGGTGGAGAGACTTGCCGGATCGAAGTTCCACTTTCCCCAATGCTAAGATATTTTCCTTCTTATGTTAACTCCAAACTACCTCCAATTGAACTAATCCCAATTCTAACGAACTAAAAGAATTCAAAATTATAAAAACAAACAAAGCACTAATTCAAAATCTCAACGGGGATTAAATTGGGCGGGCAAATCAAGGAAGGTATAGCCTTAAGAATACTTTACAGAGGAGGAGTATAGGAGTGAATAATAGGATAACCATCAACTAATATTCAAGGTTTTCTCTCAAAGGTAGAATTGAGGCTTTATTTTTAGGTTGGGAGGAGAATGAAGAGACTACAAAGTTCTAATGTAGGATTTTGGGGTGAAAAGCTGAATTTTGGACGAGTCTGGGCCTGCAGTACCGTAGAAGCCCTCTGCGATACCACAGAGCCCCTTTGCAATACTGCAAAGCCTCTTTGTAATGCCACAGAGCTCTTCTGTGGTGCCGTAGAGCTCTTCTGCAATCTCGAGTTTTTCTTCTGATTTTTCGACCCGTTTTGGACCTGCTTTGCTTCATAGGGGGGCCGACTTCTGATTTACGGTGTCCCCCAGTCTAAGGGTGTTGAAATATGGGTTCATAAAAACTCTGGCGAAGTTTTCGTAAAATTAATAGGTACTAAGTGGAATTAAATTATCATTGAGTGGTTTTAAGTATTAATAATTGTAATTACATTTTAAGTGGGTTTTACGGGTAGTTGGTGGTTTTTGACCTACCCGTCACCTAGAACCGTCGCATTCCTAAAATGGGAATGTGACAATTTTACATAACTGCTCTTAGGATTTTCGATTCCTATCACAACTTATTCATTATTTTTTCAATACTACAATTAATTGTCATCTAATTAACTCCTTCTAAGATATTACAGTACACGAGCGGTCTTTATGCTAAGAAACTGAGAATGAAAATATTTGAAAATGGAAAAGATTACTAAAGTCTCTTTCTAAAAAAAAAAAAAAAACGCTATCTCACTGTCTAAATCACACACAAGTAAAATGATTTTTTTTAAGAGAGCTATAAATGATCTTTCATAGAACTTATCACTATTGTGTTGGTTAAAATCTCAAAAATTATAAAAATTAAAATTGAAATTTTTTATAAATAATAATTAAATAAATTCCTTAAATAAATTAAATTAAAAGGTAATAGAATTTTTATTTTTTTTTTTAAATATATTTATTATCGTTTTCATATATTTTCTGAAAAATTTCCATCAATTTCCATCAAATTTAAAAAGATTCAATTTTATGCAAATTCTTATTTTTTGAAATTTTGATTTTTTGAGATTATAGAAATTTTCTGGACAAAATATAATATCTATAAAAGATAAAAATAAATAGACAAAAAAGATATGAACTTTATATTATGAAAGCTTGGGTATGTCACTAGGTAAAAATTTAATAATCGAGTATTTATTTTTTAGTGTAGGAGATTGAAATTCTATTCATAAGTATAGGAAATTTTATTCATAAGTCATTAAAAATTTTCAATATAAAAAAAGGGGAAAAGAAAACCTATAATATTACTCGTGCACATTCCGTTGATTATTAACTATGTATGTGATATTAAACAATGGACAATTGTGCACCTATCAAACTGAATCTCCTTCAACTTCTCAATTACAATCTGTTATAAACTTCAAGTATACAACCACCCATTAAGAAATTAACAATTAATATTACTAATATACTTACGTGTGATTTTTGTTTTATAGTTAAAACAAATGAATAATCAACTACATGCCCACACTTGGCATTCAATATTGAAATTTGTTAAAACTATTTGAGAACCATTTATTTTACGAAGTTATGGACTGTCACAACAAGAGGAATAAAACCATCACCTAAATAACCATCACTTCAGGATAACATATTGAATATTCAAGTTGTTAGCACCAAACAGAATATGAACATCAATATAGAAAATTTGGTAGCTAAACTCTACATATATATATGTAAGGGATAATAAATCTTTTCTCAAATCATAGTTGCTATATCATTTTGTATTTTCCATTTTCTATCATATCTTCAAATATTTAATTTCTCTAGCTAGGATAATCAATCTTCGTTTAAGTTTCTTCAAGTTGGGAGCCTTGTGGGTTAGGCACTGAAGGCAAAAATAGGAACAAAGAACACAATGTTATCAATAAAAATTACAGAGAATCAGAAACTTACTTGCACTGAATTTCCACCAAATATCAATTCGAATGGTATTTGGGAGAATATTCAATCTCCTTTAGTTTTTAAATATTCGCTGCCGTTATTGAATTTGCAGATTCTTCTTATTTTCTTCATCACCCAAGCTTGTCATTACATTCTCAAACATTTTGGGGTTCCTATAATCGTCTCCCAACTTCTTGTAAGTGGTTTTTTCTTCTTTTCCTCTTGATTCATTTTTAATTTGCACTCTCTACTTTGATTAATGAAGATTAGGACATTAATTATCATATAAAATATGTAGCAAAATTACAATACATGTGAATATGATATATTTTTAACGCATTTTTACTGATCATGTATGGCATTTAGAGCTCCATTAATTTATCCATATTAATATGGTGGTGTTAAGATAAGGAATGTTATGTGATAAATTGCTCAATGCAAAATTGTGCTTTTTATTGCAATGTTGAGCTGTAATGGCAAGTTTTATTATGAATCTACTTGTAGTTTCCTAAATAGTTATAACTATTCTTGCATATTATATAGAAATTTTTCCCATTCTATACCTTTTACCGAGGAACTATTTCTCCACCTTTAGTTGGGAACCCAAAAATTTGATGATTATCGTTGCTCCATTGTAAAAAAGAAGACACTATTACAACTTCAAAGACTATTTCAATTGGTATGTATCTCCACCTTATTATTCATGGTTAAAATCTCGGTATTAGACAATGAAGAACATATTCAACTCCTTTGTGGATTCTTTAGTATTGCATGGATAGTCTGCTTCCAATTAGACTAAGAATATAGACTTAGAACATCACTAGAAGTGATATGTATTATCAATTAACTAAAAAAGAAAACAAAACACTTAACACATGTGATGATGTGCATACGCAATGATGTACGAAAGAAATAATGTTGCATTTCAAGAAAAAATATTTTTTTTCCCCGTAATAATAAAATCCCTTATGAATTACACAAAAATGCAAGTAATGTAATGAAGTATGTTATTTACCTTGAATCAGGCTGGCGTTATCCTTGGCCCTTCTTTGCTTGGGAGCAATACCAAATTCAAGGAAGTTCTATTCACAATTGATAGTCAAGATATACTTGGCACAATAGCCACCTTGGGTTACACATTTTTTATTTTTCTTTGTGGAGTGAAAATGGATGTGGGAATGATATTTAAAACGGGAAGAAAAGCATGTGGGATTGGTTTTTTGTCAGTAGCTGTACCTTTAACACTCGGCCTTAGTATTGAAACTGCCATGGAAAAATCTTGGTTAGGAAAAGATTTGCCAGATAACCTTTACTTAATAACATCAGTACTCTCTGCAACTCCGTTCCCAGTCATTGCAACCCTTTTGGCTGACATCAATATTCTAAATTCAGAACTTGGTCGATTAGGACTTTCTGCAGGAATGATTGGTGAAATGGGTACTGTGGCACTTTTTAGTTTTGCTACCTTAATTACAATTGTAAAAAAGAGCTCAATTCAGATGGCGTTTAGAAGCCTTGGGTATACTATTGGCTATATTGTCGTGGCCCTTTTTTTCATTCGGCCAACAATGTTTTGGATTGTCAAGCAAACACCAAAAGGAAGGCCTGTAAAGGATATATACCTTTTTCTCATCATTGTAATGGTTTTTGGGTGTGGAATTGTTTCTAATTCATTTGGTCAATCTATTTTCTTTGGACCATTTATTCTTGGTTTGGCTATACCAGATGGACCTCCATTAGGATCTGCTTTAGTTGAGAAGCTTGATTGTACCGTCTCAGGGATTTTTCTCCCACTATTTGTCACTACATCAGCTATGAGAGCTGATTTTAGAAGTCTCAAAATGAACAAAAATTTGATAACAGTTGAAGCCATCCTCATTATTTCGACGTTATTGGCCAAGATAGGGGCATGTCTCATAACTTCATTGTACTCTAAGATGCCTTGGAATGATTCACTGACACTTGCCCTTATTATGAGCAGCAAAGGCATTGTAGAGTTGGCAACTTTTAATTTCTTAAGGGACAATCAGGTAATTTTATTGGCCTTGCATTCCTATACTTGATTTTTCCTTTTCTTTGTGCTCAAGGGTAATGTTTATTGAATTTTACATTTATTTTTATTGTGCTCGTAGAATTTTTAATTGTTGTAATTTTATTATTAATCTTTAATTCTATTATAATTAGGATACTTTTGCATGATTCTATTGATATATCTCAAAATTTTGATGCATCATTCAATTTGGGGTTGATTTTTTTTTTCAAGAAAAATAATAATTAAGATTTCTTTACTCTTTTTTTTTTTCTTTTATTAGGAAAATATTTCTTTACTTCAATTTTTAGTCTACAGTTCATTTTCACTGTCCTAATATGCTAATAACTTGTTTAGCATACATTTCGAAAAAGATTATCTTCAATAAAATTAGGTAAATGTACCGTAAATAAAACAAAATCAAAGTTCAGTTACCAAATAGTAACAAATTTAAATTTTATGATCAGAACGAAAAACTATTTTTCTTACCTTGCAGAAAGTTACTGGGGAAAGTTTTACTGTACTACTCATAAGTGTTATAGCCACGGCAAGTATAGTGCCAATTCTGGTGAGAAACCTCTATGATCCTTCAAGGAAATATGCTGGTTACCAAAAAAGAAACATCATGAATTTAAAGTCGGACTCGGAATTGCGCATTCTTATGTGCCTTTACGGTCCTGATGACGTCACTGCTGCAATTAATCTCCTTGATGCCTCGGGTCCAACTCGTGATAGACCAATTACAATCAATATTCTTCACCTTATCAAGTTAATTGGTCGAGCTTCTCCTTTATTTATATGTCATAATATTCAAGCAAAAAGTGTCTCTGCACATTCCTACTCTCAAAATATTATAGTAGCCTTCAACCAATACCAACAAAAAAATATGGGAGCTGTATCAGTAAACACATTCACTGCAATCTCTCCACCAAAATTAATGCATGAAGATATATGCACACTTGCATTAAATAAACTCACATCCCTCATAGTCCTTCCATTCCATCGAAATTGGTCAATTGATGGTTCTATAGTATCAGAAGACATCTCCATCAGAGGCCTTAATTGCAACATACTTGATCGAGCACCTTGTTCGGTGGGAATTTTGGTTAATCGCGGCCAACTTAGACGCATAAAAAAATCAGACCATTCACGATGTGTTGCTATGATCTTCTTAGGAGGAAATGATGATAGAGAAGCATTGACATTCGCCATGCGCATGGCAAATGACTCTAATATTAACTTAATAGTGGTTCGACTCATTCCAAAAGATCATGGGGGTATTATCACTTGGGAGCAGGTACTTGATTCTGAGGCATTGAAGGATGTTAAGTCTAATAATACTACTAGTCAACATGTTAGATATAAAGAGGAGGTGGTGAAAGATGGACCTCAAACTGCATATATATTACGAGAAATGGCTAGCCAATATGACCTTATTATAGTTGGTAGGCGTAATGGCATAAATTGTCCACAGACAACAGGACTTTCTGAATGGAGTGAATTTCCTGAATTAGGTGTTATAGGAGATCTACTAGCTTCATCTGATCTCAATGGCAAGGCTTCTATCCTAGTTGTGCAACAACAACAACAATTGACTTAGTCTTGAGTTAATTAAAATGTGTGAATTTGAACTGTTCAACATTGTTATTCGTTTAATTAGTAGTCCATAACTAGTATATGCTCATATTTGAGAAGTTAGGGGTTCAAACATTAGTAGCCCACTTCTTTTAAAAACTTCCAATGTACCGTAAGATAAAATAAATGAAAATGTAAATACCACCGATTTTGCAAATTTTTTTAAAGCAAAATTGTTATGGCATTTATCATATTAAATTAATGGGATAACATTGAATTTTGAGCAAATGAATCTTCCCTGCATAACCTACTTGTGAGCAATGAAGCATTTATTACTATTAGCAATGCGACTTTGACACTTTTATCCTACCCAAATTAATGGCATAGGGAGGAATAGGTGATGAATCTCGAAAATGATTGTTTTGAACTTCAATTTCAAGTAGCAAAGCGAATTTGCTGACTGAAAACTTTAACCCGATGATTATTTGAATCACGAACTAAAGATACAAAAAATCTAAAACCCTTTTTTATATTACAAACAATAACTCAAGATATAAGCTTGAATGTCACAATATAATTTTTTTGATACGTTTAAAAAAATCCAATGAAAATTTTTAAAAGAAAATACTCACAATCTAAATATTATTATTCGCAATTGTTATTTTACAATGAATTATATGCCTTTTATAAAAGATAGGTTGTCTAAGCTAAGTTACAATAATATTTTTATAGAAGATAGGTTATCTAAACTAAATTACAATAATATTTTTAATAAAAAAAAAATTTTAATATAGTATCAAAGTATTCTTATTCTAAATTTGACATTATAATGACGTAAATATTACCTAACAAACAAGTAAACAATAATCAAATGCATTTTGAGTCTATTAAATAATTAAAGTTAGACCGAAACATATCATCAATACACTTAATTTTAATGAAATTAGACAGCCTTTATATATAGGATATTGTAACTAACTTAATAAAGATAATTGACTAAATAAAGGCTCACATATCATATACTTGCCAAAAATTTCAAATAGATGATTTCCATACTAAATAACCTCCTTTTTACTCATTTAAATGCCTTCATTATTGTTAAATCTTTGGACTTAGATAAAAGTGAACCAGATTTGATGTGCATATGACCCATTTAGGATTATCTTAGTAGGGGCCTAGTGACTAACTAGGAGAAAAGCTAGATTTGCCACTGAAGTTTCCATTGAGATACTACTCTAGGTTATTTTTATGAGATTCCTAGCAAAGGCTCCATTAAAATGACTTAACTTTTAGACAATAGATTTGAAATTTTGTACAAACAAGAAAGGTCTCATATGCTTACTACAACCAACCTCCATTAGATCCATTTTTAATTTTCGAACTAATTATGTACAAACAAGGAAGGTCTCAAGTTAATCCTTTGTCACGATCCACTTTTAGTCCGCGACAGTTTTAGGGTATGGGTAGACTTAAGATCACCGGAAACCCATAAAACCCATGAACAATCCATTTATTAATCATTCAATCAATTCTAATTCATTTATTAATGCTTAAATCCCATTTATTATTTATAAATTTTATAAAAAATTTGTCAGAGTCCCCTTTGTAATTTTAACCTTAATCCTGACTCAAAACCGGATCTTTCATAAATTACACAGCCTGCACTAAAAATTATTTTTACACTCTTAATAATTTGCTATCTTTATACCCTCAACTTCACAAATCAATAATCATACATGGCACTTCTAAATTTTTTTTAAAACATATAAATATTATTTTAGCATTTTCAGTACCACTGTCTCTATCACTTCACTGTCATTGTCATTATCAATCATTATACATTACATATTATAATTTTTAATGTCACTGAGTTGTCAACTATTTCAATGTTCACACATTATTATAGTACTCAATTATCTAATTACATTAAGTACCATGGAGCTCTATGAGTTGATATTTTTGACTTTTAGAAAATAAAATTCTACCTCAATGAACTTAACATTCCAATTCAGAGAAGAAATTGACTTGGAATCAGCCTTCACTGTCTCATTCCTGTGAAAATTATAAACCGTAATAGGGTGAGTATAAAAATACTTAGTGAATATGTATACATCATTAAATATGAGATATAAGCATATGATAATAAAAATATCAATGGTAAGCAATAAGATATAAGTTTGGAATCAATGATCAGGTAAACAATACTCGTATCATGTAGATAAGACAGATAAAGGGCCTTGAAACACGTAGACTATGTGTAATCACACAATCAATCTCATATCAGTATCAATAAGTATAAGACTGATCAAATCTTATGGCTAGGATCAGTAACCCTTTCTAGCTAGAGCATCAGTAAATAATGTACATATTACCGACAGTATGTACCCACTACCCTGTCGGAAAGGCAGCTCTATCAAATCCACATGTAAAATAGGTCAATAGAAATCAATAATAATTATTAAATATTCATTGGGAACATTATGGTACAATAGCTTTCAATCAATACACATGGGTTTAATTGTCAATCAATGTTAATACATTTCATGAATCATGTATCGGTTTCTTTTCTTAATACAAGGGTAGCAATTAACAATAAATATCATGGTATATAGTTAAACATTTGGTGTGCATACTTTTAGGAGCAATTCAGGTACATGATCTATCAAGAACAATAAGCATTTCAATATCAATAATAATCAATGAATATGGATGATTTTAATATTTAAAAATGATCAAGAATGATCAACAATAGCAATGAGGCATTTAACCAAGAAGTAAACATGTTCATTGGGTCAACAAATCAAAACATGGGTATGCATAATGATGTATACATTACTAACCTTAGCTTATAACTTGTACATTTCCCTTTTCCTTTATCCTTGATTCTTTGCCTTATCTCTTATGGTACCCATCACATCTCTTATTAATTCTTGACTCTACATATCCAATTAATTTCCATTTAGATATTATTTAACATAAACTTACATTACTTATACTTATATTAAAGAAAATTACTCAAATGTTCAAGTTACTAGGGTTTTTCTGTGCAAAATTCTTTACTGGCAGCCTATATTCTATTTCTCATATCTCTCTCTATAATTATCCAATTTCTTCAATTCTTATTCCTAATTAAACTTAACATATAAGTTTCTAACATATCCAAATTTTACATTAAACTAATTATTACACAATTTATGGTGTTAATTTAAACTTACTGTTACAATCAGTCCTGCTGCCTGCAATTTCCCTACAAATATCATTCTGGCAAACACTGTTCTTTTGTTAATAACTCAATCAATACTTAACCAATTAATGTAATTCCTTTTCCTATTTATAATAGACATATAAAATTATAACATATTCAATTTGCAGAATTTTTGGATCAATGTAAAATTATTAGTGAATTTCCAAATTTAAACATACCCTGTTTCCATGCCTATAATTAATTCTGTTCTAATTCAATTACAAAAAAATTTTACAGACATTTATATAACATATAAATGAATATTTTTATATTTAACACTTTCTCTAATTCAAAATTTAAAGTCCTTATATTAATATAAATATGTAATCTATATTCTGTTAAATAGTCATTCCGGGCAGTCTACACTTATGACCTAATATTTCATAAACAAAAAATATAATTACAATACCCTTTTACATGATTATATATAAGACACAAATGAACACTTTTTATGTTGAATACTTCTTCTAATTCTATCTCTAATGGTTTGTACAATAAAAACACAGTAGTATTTTTTAGAAAACCTAATTCCACGTCAGTCACAGTTTTTACTCAATAACTCGTTCCTCACTTCAAATTTTCCAAATTATTTTTACAAAAATCTAACTAACATATTTATATACAACTTTCATGTTTTAACCATCTTCAAATTCAGTCTTTCAGATTTTGGAATATTAGCCACAATTTACTGCCTTAAAATCGATTTCAGAAACTATATAAACCGTACATTATTTTTTATATTTTTAACTTAATTACCTCAATTATTTGTCAAATCATGCTATAGAACTCTTGAATACAATTAAAAATGATAATTTTAGAATCTTTACCTTAAGTTAAACTCTTGGATTCCATCTTTTTTTATCTCTCCAAATAGCTTCACACAATCTCCATCAACTTCATTTCTTAACTCTCCTTTCTCTCCTCTCTTCCTATCTAATTTTAGTTGATTTATTTGGAAAGGCTAAGAGAAAATTTTCTTTCCTTATTTGTTTCTCTTATGGATCGGCCAACTCTCCAAAAATGGCAGCCAAGACTTCTCCTTTATATAGTAAAACCAACTCTAAAAAGAAATGAAGACAAAACAAATAGAAATTTCTAGATTTAGTGATTTGTCACCTATTTAATTAATTAATAAATCAATTAATCATTTTTCCGATCAATTATTCCTTTTTCCTCACCCATGGCCGGCCACCTTGGCTTAATTCTAGAATGGGTGGGTCCCACAACTTTATTTAATTATACTTTTGGCCCCAAAATTTTTCTTATTTATATTTTTAACCCTAAAACTTTCTGTAATTTATTTTATCTATTCTGTTTAGATTCAACCTCAAGTGTAGGGAGTAAAATACTTTATTTTAAGTTGTTCTATCATTTAAAAATAGTTATAGGTCATTTCTGGATCCCGAACAGTGGATTTTCAAAATTACCCCAAAGTTGCCTTTATTTACAATTTTGCCATCACTTACTTTTTCAGTGTTCCTAAATATTTTTCAACTCTTTCTTTTCACTATAATTTCACATAAAATTAACTTATTTAATCCCCCCAATTATGGGTCAAAAATTCTTAAATTAGCCGGATTGCTATTTTCCCGGCTGTGTTTTTGATGTGAATCTCAAATGGTTAGGAGTGAGCTGTAGTAAGTCAGAATCTTATGATGTAAAAACGAGGCAGTAGATGGCTTCAAACCGAAACAAAGTCTTCTTCAAAGGTTTTAGATTACGTTGAGATCTAAAAGATTGAAGAAGGCAGAAAGTCAATTTGAGGCTTCCTTCGTGTATAAAATTAGAGCACAAAGAAAAGGCAGAATAGGGAGAAAGAGTTTTTAAGAGAAGAAAATAAAGTGCAAGTACTTAAAAATTAAAGAGTTAAAAG
>CANXYC010137656.1:0-42214 GCA_948193065.1 Aleurites moluccanus
GGAGATGCAGGATATGAGACAGGAAATCCTGCAAGCTATTAGAGATCAGTTGGGTGCCCAGCCTGCAGTTGTTCAGCCACCACCTCCTCCAGTTCAGCCGGTAGTTCAACCAGTTGTGCCACCAGTACAGCAGGGTCAGCCTGCAGTGGTTCAGAGGGTTGCAGTTCGGAGTTTGATTCCGGAGGGTGGTGTATCAGTGAGGGAGGTTATGAAATTGAGATTGCCTACTTTTGCGGGGGAATATGGTACGGACCCCAGTGAGTTCATTGATAAGATGGATAGGACTGTTTGGACTTTACCCTGTTCAGAGGCCCGGGCTATTGAGCTTATGGGTTTATTACTTGAGATGGATGCAACCACATGGTTTACAGAGCATATTGATGCAAATATTCACAGTGACCATCCGATGACTTGGGCCGAGTTCAAACAGAGGATGTTGGATGAGTTCTTGACTGAAGGGTTGAGAGAGAGTAATTTGATTAAGTTTGAGGAGCTGAGGTAAGGAAACGTGACAGTGGTGGAGTATGCTAGAGAATTCCGTCGGCTCAGTAAATATGCTAGGCATATTGCTCCGACCGAAGGTGATTTGATTAAATGGTTTCGGAGAGGGTTACATGCTACACTTCATAACATTTTGCTGGCTATGGAATTTACATCCTTGAGTAAAGCTATTGACAGAGCAGTCCAAATGGACGCTAAGTACAAGGAAGAGAGATTAGAGAGGGAACAGAAGAAGAAGAGTAGAGGGGGTGAGAACAGGAGACCCGGGGAGGGGTCATCTCAGCCTTATTCAGCTAGACCTCCTATTAGACCAGTGCAGCCAATACCAGCTTCAGGTGTGAGACAAGATTGTAGCCGAAATTTGGGTATGAGGCCACCTGTTTCTGGTCAGATCAGGGCTCCTTTCTGCTTATGAGATTCTTGTATGGACCGTGATTCATAGTAGTGCCTGCTACTTCAATTGTAGCACCCGTGGGGTTTACTCTTCCAGGAACTAGGCTTACTGTCTTCCTTAGTAGCACCTGCGACTTCTAATTCGTGCATGCGACTCATGTGTCACTGCTGTGATTTTTAAGTATTGCCCGCTACTTCTGCATTTCCTGCACTCTGAAATTCTGATTATTTGTTTTGTGCATTTCTTCAAAGAATGCTCCCCCTTAGCATATGCATTTCATGTCAAATATGTTAAACCTATGATTTAGCAATTGATCATGATTTCTCATGCCTTAACCAAATCAAATAAATTGTTAGCATAATTAATATATTTATATGTTTTGTTATCATTAAAATCAACATCAAACACAATGGGGTCTAACAAATTGAATTTACTTCCTGTTTTTAAAAAAAGTATCAAGAATTCTTCTTGATATGTTTCTTTGGAAGAAGTTTAGAAGAAAGAAAATGAAATTCGAAGTTCTAAATTGATTCTTATTTTCTTTAAGAAAAACTTGATTTAATTTTTTCAATCACAAAGTTTGATTATTTTAGAGAAAATAATTCAACTAGAAAAAGAAAGGTACTTAATTCAAGAACCCAAATTTTTAGATTTTAATTCTAAATATTCAAATTTAATTTTATGTAGGAAAATGCAAAAACTTAAGTTTTTTTCTCAACTTTCAATACAATTTTTTTATCCCATAATAAGTGAGGGTGAAGGGGGTACTTTTAGGCTCAATCAAAACTCCCTTCACCTCACATAAATAGGAAAAATACTTGGTGTATAAGAATCTTCCCATTTAGTTTATTCAGATTTCTAAATAAAGTTTTAATTCCTAAATTATTTAAATAAATACTTCCTAATTTTCTTTTTAAATTACTTGCACACAAAGCACTTGCAAGCTTCCTTTTTAGCTTTTTAAACAAATCTTCCTTTCTAACAAAAATATTAAAAAGGAATATCTTTTAGAAGCTAATTAGGAAACAAATAGGCCTAAAGACCGCAAAATATGAAGAAAAATCGAACGACGGAGCAAAAAAATGGGTTTGGAGTAAGCAACAGCTCGCTCCCAAGAGTTGTAATACCCTAGGAAATGCAACCATGAGTGAACAATAATATAATTAGTTATTGGTATGGGATCATCGAAATAACTAAAGATAATTTTTGAAACACAGTTAGAATGCATTTGTGATACTCGAAAATGTCGGTATTAATAACACTGCCCGAAAAATAGTAGTTCGATTGACAGATGAATTTCTGATTCAGACTAGAGGATAAAGAATCATACAATTATATATGAAATTATGGTGAAAAGAAAGAGGTAACAAATGTTTAGGAATACTGAAAAAGTAAGTAATGACAAAATCATAAATAAATGAAACTTTAGGGGTATAGTGGGAAATCAACTGTCTGATTTTCAGAATGGCTCAGAAAGTATTTTTACAATAAATTACAGATAAAAAGAAGCCATTGCAGTTCCACTTTGAAATCTAAATCTCAACAGAATTGTCAGAATAAATTACAGAAGAAGATGCGATCAAAGTATAATTAATGGATAGTTTAAGGACCTATATGTAATTTGCCATTCTTACTTAATATATAAGCATGCCTTAAGAAAATTTTAGCCATTTTTTTTTCTTCCACCAAGCCTTGGCCGAACCTCATATCTTTAATTCTCCCACCAAATTTCATGCAATTTTCAAGGAAAAACTTAAAGAAAACTTAAATCCAACCTTGTTTCTTCCATTTCCAAACCATTTCTCACCTTGAATCACAAAGGAAATTAAGGAATAATTGAATATAGATTTCGGATGGATCTTCCCATCAGGGTAAGGAAGTGATTTGTTTGGTTTTATAGTTGATTTATATATTTTAAATGTTACATTAGATGGAGTTAGTGATTAATTGCATTAATTGATGCATTTGGAGACTTTTTCCCAATTTGAAACCCTAAACCTAAGTTGTATGATTTGAATCTTTGATTTAGTGTTAGTTTATGTTAATTAAACTTAGAATATATTAATTGGAAGCTAATGGATAGATTATTTGTGGTTAATTTGATATAGATAATCATATTGAGGAAGATTGTCATTTTTGCCTACTTTGAGGAAATTGGTGGTAAATCAATTTTGGTGGCTTGTTTGGTGTGCTAGGTGAGTTTAATATGCATCAAATGTCATGTGTATTGCATTGAAATGAGAATTGAAAACCTCCCCTAAAAGCTCAAAGTTGGCCGAACCTAATTTACTATTCATGTTCAAATTTTTGCTTTGTATTTCCTTTGATTTCTCAAGTTAATTTCATCCTTTGTTTGTTGTTTATTATTGGATATCTATTATTTATTGAAATGCCTACATTGTGAGTTGTTGATTATTGGGGCAATGTTGGAGTTGCACCTAAACTATGCCAATTTGTCCATTTATTGTTGCACACCATGTGTTTGACAAAATGCCTAGTTCATTTTGCCATAGGCCTATCACTTGTTTCATCCATAGGCATACCATTTGAATGACATCGTCTCCAGGTACATTGGCTTGCCAATTTTGCCAACTTTTTGTTCATGTATGACTAACCTATGTTCCATCCTATTGTTAATTGCCAAACCTATTGCTATTGTATATCGACTTATGATTGCTAATCCATTGTTTAAATTGCAACTTGAATTGATTGATATTGAGTTATCGATACTTGGTGATACCATTGTTGTTTAATAGTATCTATTGACTTGTTATATACCTGTTATGGCTCAAATATGATTTGACAGAGATGTCTCTCTGACAGGGTAGTGGGTACATACTGTTGACAATGTGCACATTATATAATGATACCCTAGATAGGAAGGGTTAACAGTCCTAGCTATAAGACCTGATTAGTCTTATGTTTATTGATACATGATGGATACATGTGATATGCGTTTCATGGCCCTTTATCTATCTCATCCATGTGATATATTTTCCATTGATCTTATTATTACTTCTACAATCATCTACTGTAATTTAATTATGTATTCTGACATTCTTGAGCAGACTGATATTATTAGTTCATCTGCCTATCCTCTATTGATGTTTCAGTTTATGTTTATGATTGATGCATATTAGATTCACTAAATATCTTATATACTCACCCTTTCATTGTTTCCCCTTTCCAGGTGCAGAGTATGAGGCAGAATCCCACCTGTTGATATCTCTGTGGATTTCTGCTACTTGAGAGACAATGTAAACCATAGAACCAAGTATGGGTAGAGTTAAGTAAACCATAGAGCATAAGAATTCTTGTATCATCTTTTGTTGTATTCGTCAACTATGTATAAGTATTTTGCGTTTCTGTAATGTATTGAGTACGTGTTCTATTTTTCTAACAGTTGATAGAGATGTCCAATGCCAGAGATAGGGATACCAGAGAGGCAGAGGTAGTCTTAAACGAGTCTTTTGTCAGGGAATTTTTAGAGGCACCATCCAGATCCCGACGGACGATAGAGGTGACAAAGAGGAGTGATGACCCCCTGGAGGATGGAGATGATGCAGGGGATGATGGAATTGCATCAGGAATTAACAGAATTGAGGCAAGAATGACATAATATGTTGCCACCACCAGCACCAGCAGCAACATCAGTTCCTGTGCAGCCAGCTGTAGTTCCTGGAGAGCCTGTTGTACAGGGAGCCTGTCGAGTTATTGATGAGGGCAAAGTATCTATGTTTAGCTTTCTAAAGCTAAATCTGTCAGAGTTCAGGGGTGACAGAGGTGATGAACTGATTGATTTCCTTGAGCAGGTTGAGAAGGTAGTTAGGAGACTACCTTGTTTAGATATTAGAGCAGTTGAGCTAGAGGGTTTGTTACTAAAGGGGAAAGCTTGGACTTGGTTTTCTCGACGTATGGAGCCCATATTGTATGGCAATCATCTTCCTACTTGGGTAGAGTTTAGACAGGGGATGATTGATGAGTTTCTGACAAAAGGGGTGAAATCCAGGAATTTGATACAATTTGAGCAGGGTAGTAGGACAGTGGCGGAGTATGCTAAGGAGTTTATCAGATTGAGTAGATATGCTACACAGATTGCTCCTACAGAGGCAAATTTAATCAACAGGTTTAAAAGGGGTTTGCATGCCTCACTTCATAATGCCCTGCTTGCTATAGAGTTTACATCTCTGACTACTATTATTGACAAGGCTAATCATATGGAGGAAAAGTACAAGTCAGAGAGAGCTAAGAGGGATCAGAAGAGAAAAGGAGGACCTGGATCATAGGGCAGAAAAGGGGAGAGCAACTCCTAGCCTAGACAGATTGAGCCAGTGCCCAGGTTTGATCAAAGACCTCCATCTGGCAGTTAGAGGAGGAGGACACAGAGTAAATGACCTCCAATGCAGTCTACACCTCCTTATTCACAGGGTTTTTCTAGACTTGCTGCACAGATGCTCAATGTGCTGATTTGCAGTTTTTGTGGTAGAAGGCACATAGGGGAGTGTCGACGTCAGACAGGTGCTTGCTTGAAATGTAGGCAACATAGTTATTTCATCAGTAGATGTCCTTTATGAGGTGATCAACAACCATATGCTACAGTGTCCCAGCCTACTGTTCAGATGAGTCAAAATGTTACTAGAGGGGCTCTTGGTAGGGGTAGAGGTAGAGGTCTGGCACCGAGCAACAGTCAGGCCCCAGCAAGCAGAGGTCAAGGGCGAGTTTTTGCAGTGAACACTCAGGAGGCACAAAGATCTGATAATGTGGTTACAGGTACTATTTTAATACAAAAAGAGATTACTTATGCATTATTTGACCCTGGTGCTACATATTTTTTTTTTGTCTCACCATAGTTTGCACCTAAGTTGAATAAAGAAAGACAATTATTAAATATGCCTCTAGAGATAGCTACACCTATGGGGAAGAGTATAGAAGTGAATTATTTTTACCCTAGTTGTGTAATTAAGATTGATGATAATATCCTGCGAGCAGATTTGATAGAACTGCATGTGTTAGAGCTTGATGTGATACTTGGTATGGATTGGCTAACGACACATCGTGCAATTATTGACTGTTATGAGAAGAGGGTTAAATTTCAGCCTGAGGGGCAACCAAATTTTGAATTCTAGGGTGATCGATGTGAATTTAGAATCAATTTTTTTTTTTGCTATCCAGGCTAGAAGGATGATAGGAAAGGGTTGTTCAGCATTCCTAGCTCATGTGATAGATGTACAAAAGACTTCAATAGGGATTGATCAGATACCAGTAGTCTAGGAATTTCCTAATGTATTCCCTGATGAATTGCCAGGACTACCACCAGATAGGGAGATAAAGTTTGAGATTGAGGTGTATTCAGGCACCGATTCGATATCCATTCCTCCGTATAGAATGGCACCAGCAGAATTGAAAGAGTTAAATGTGCAATTGTAGGAGTTATTGGATAGAGGATTTATTAGACCAAGCAGTTTTTTGTTGGTTGCTCTAGTGCTATTTGTGAAAAATAAGGATGGCTCTCTGAGGATGTGTATTGATTACAGGTAGTTGAACAAGGCGATAGTGAAGAACAAATATTCGTTGCCATAGATTGATGATCTGTTTGATCAGTTGCAGAGTGCCAGTCACTTCTCTAAAATTGATTTGAGATTTAAGTATCACCAATTGAGAATCAAGAAGGGAGATGTACCCAAGATTGCTTTCAGGACCCGATATGGACATTATGAGTTTCTGGTGTTGCCATTCGGGTTGACTAATGCACCGACTTCATTTATGGATATGATGAACAGGGTATTTAAGCCATTCTTGGATAAGTTTGTCATAGTGTTTATAGATGACATCCTTATCTATTCCAGGAGTGAGGAGGAGCATTCAGAGCATCTAAGGATTGTAATGTAGACACTTTGAGAGCATTAGTTGTATGCTAAGTTGTCTAAATGTCAGTTTTGGCTAACTGAATTGTGCTTTCTAGGGCATGTGGTTTGTAAGGATGGTATCAAGGTAGATCCTCAGAAGGTTGAAGCAGTTGCAAATTGGCCTCGGCCTACCAGTGTTTTTGAGATCCATAGTTTTCTTGGTATGACAGGATACTACAGAAGATTTGTTAAGGATTTTTCCAAAATTGCTGCTCAGTTGACTAAGCTGACTCAAAAACAGGAGAGGTATCAGTGGACAGATGAATGTGAGAGTAGTTTTCAGACTTTAAAGTCTTGCCTCACGAGTGCTCCAGTGTTAGCATTTCCATCAGTTGATGAGAAGTTTACAGTGCACTGTGATGCTTCCCGAGTTGGATTGGGATGTGTTCTAATGAAGAATCAGAGAGTGATTGCTTATGCTTCTCGGCAGTTAAAGAAGTATGAGATGAATTATTTGACACATGATTTAAAGATGACAACAGTAGTGTTTACACTGAAGATCTGGAGACACTATCTTTATGGGTCTAAATGTGAGATATATATTAATCATAAGAGTTTGCAGTATATACTTCAGCAGAAGGATCTGAACCTCCGGCAATGCAGTTAGGTTGAAATGCTTAAGGATCATGATTGTGAGATTCTTCATCATCCAGGTAAAGCTAATGTTGTAGCGGATGCATCGAGCTAGAAGTCTATGGGCAGTCTAGCTCACATCTCAGTTTCTAGGAGACTATTGATCTGTGAGATGAAGGAGTTAGCTGATATGGGTGTAGAGTTGGATTTGGGATCCCAGGATCGTAACTAGGCTCTGATAGCCCAATTTTGGGTTAAGCCACTATTAATTGATGATATTAAGGAGGCACAGGATAGGGATCCATATCTTCAGAAGATAAAGGGAGCAGTTCAGAATGGTAAGGTAGCAGAGTTCACAGTAGAGAATGATGTACTGAAGTGTGGGAAGCGGATATGTGTACCCGACATTGATAGGCTATGAGATTAGATTATGAGAGAGGCTCATTATTCTTCATATAGTGTACATCCAGGAATTACAAAGATGTATCATGATCTGAAGGATGTTTATTGGTGGCCTGGTATGAAGAGGGATGTAGCTCGATTTGTTTCTTCTTGCTTAGCCTGTCAACAGGTTAAGTGTGAGCATCAGAAGCTGTTTAGTTTGCTTCAGGAGATAGAGTTGCCCGAGTGGAAATGGGAGCATATTACTATGGATTTTGTAGTCGGTTTACCGAGAACTACACGGGGTTATGACTCCATATGGGTTATTGTGGATAGATTAATGAAATCTGCTTATTTCCTAGAAGTGAAGACCAGTTACTCAACAACTTAGTATGCACAACTTTATGTTGATAAGATTGTATGGCTTCATGGAGTGCCACTGATGATTATATCAGATAGAGTTATGCAGTTTACTTCTCGATTTTAGCAAAAGTTCCAGGAGGCTATGGGTACTCAGTTACAGTTCAGTACAACTTTCCATCTACAGACCGATGGACAAACAGAGAGGACTATCCAGACATTGGAGGATATGTTGCGGTTATGTGTTTTGGATTTCAAAGGTAACTAGGATCAGTATATGCTGCTGATTGAGTTCTCCTACAACAATAGCTACCATTCTTCTATTGGAATGGCTCCTTATGAAGCACTGTATGCTAGGAAATGTTGATCTCCAGTATATTGGATGGAACCGGGTGAGAAATAGTTGGAAGGCCCAAAATTGATAAAAGAGACCTTAGAAAAGGTGCCTATTATTAAAGAACAGATGAAGACAGCTTTTAGCAGACAAAAGAGTTATGCCGACTCGAAGCCGAAAGATGTTCACTTTGTAGTTGGTGACCATGTTTTCCTTAAAATCTCACCTATAAGGGGTGTTATGAGATTTGAGAAGAAAGGGAAGATGTCACCAAGATTTGTAGGGCCATTTGAAATACTTGAGAAGATTGGCAATGTGGCATACAGATTAGCTCTTCCACCTAATTTGAGCCATATTCATTCGGTGTTTCATATTTTTATGTTGCAGAAGTATGTACCTGATCCATCACATGTATTGGAAGTACAAAACATTGAGGTTAATGAAGACTTGTCTTATGAGGAGCTACCAGTAGAGATTACTGATCGGTAAATCAGATAATTGCGGGATAAAGAGATTCTAATGGTAAAAGTGCTTTGGAGGAATCAGACGATGGAGGAGTGTACTTGGGAGAGTGAGCAGGACATGAAAGATAAATATCCATTTTTGTTCCATCATTGAGATATGTGTTTATTTTAAATTCGATGACGAATTTATTTGAAGGGGGGTAGAATGTAATACCCTAGGAAATGCAACCACGAGTGAATAATAATATAATCAGTTATTGGTATGAGATTATCGAAATAACTGAAGATAATTTTTGAAAAGCAATTAGAATGCATTTGTGATACTGTCCTGGAAAATGTTGGTATTAATAACATTGCCCAAAAAATAGCAGTATGGTTGATAGATAAATTTCTATTTCAAACTAGGGGTAAAGGATCATACAATTATATATGAAATTATGGTGCAAAGAAAGAGGTGAAAAATATTTAGGAACACTGAAAAAGTAAGTAATGGCAATAGTAGGAAATCAATTGTCCGAGTTTCAGAATGGCTCTAAAAGTATTTTTATAATAAAGTACAGATAAAAAGAAGTCATTTTAGTTCCTGTTTTGAAATCTAAATCTCAACAGAATTATCAAAATAAATTACAGAAGAAGATGAGGTCAAACTATGATTAATGGATAGTTTAAGGACCTATATATAATTTGCCATTCTTACTTAGTATATAAGCATGCCTCAGGAAAAATTTAGCCATTTTTATTCTTCCACCAAGCCTTGGCCGAACCTCATCTTCAATTCTCCCACCAAATTTCATGCAATTTTCAAGGAAAAACTTAAATAAAACTTAAATCCAACCTAGTTTCTTGCATTTCCTAGCCATTTCTCACCTTGAATCACAAAGGAAATCAAGGAATAATTGAATATAGAATTCAGGAGGATCTTCCCATCAAGGTAAGGAAGTGATTTGTTTGGTTTTATAGTTGATTTATATGTTTTAAATGTTAAATTAGATGGGTTTAGTGATTAATTGCATCAATTGATGCATTTGGAGACTTTTTCCCAATTTGAAACCCTAAACCTAAGTTGTATGATTTGAATCTTTGATTTAGTGTTAGTTTATGTTAATTAAGCTTAGAATATATTAATTGGAAGCTAATGGATGGATTATTTGTGGTTAATTTGATGTAGATAATCATATTGAGGAAGATTACCATTTTTGCATACTTTGAGGAAATTGGTGGAAAATCAATTTTGGTGGCTTGTTTGGTGTAAAGGTAAGTTTAATATGCATCAAATGTCATGTGTATTGCATTCAAATGAGAATTGAAAACCTCCCCTAAAATCTCAAAGTTGGCCGAACCCCATTTACTATTTATGTTCAAATTTTTGCTTTGTATTTCCTTTGATTTCTCAAGTTAATTTGATCATTTGTTTGTTGTTTATTATTGGATATCTATTGTTTATTGAAATGCCTACATTGTGAGTTGTTGTTAATTATTGGGGCAATATTGGAGTTGCATCCAAACTATGCCAATTTGTCCATTCATTGTTGCACACCATATGTTTGACAAAATGCCTAGTTCATTTTACCATAGGCCTATCACTTGTTTCATCCATAGGCCTGCCATTTGAATGCCATCATCGCCGGCGACATTGGCATACCAATTGTGACAACTTTTTGTTCATGTATGACCAACCTATGTTCTATCCCATTGTTAATTGCCAAACCTATTGCTATTGTATATCTACTTATTATTGTTGATCCATTGTTTAAATTGCAACTTGATGGATTGATATTGAGTTATCGATACTTGGTGATACCATTTTTATTTAATTGTATCTATTGACTTGTTCTATACCTATTATGGCTCAAATGTGATTTGAGAGAGCTATCTCTCTGATAGGGTAGTGGGTACATACTGTCGACAATGTGCATATTGTATAATGATACCCTAGCTAGGAACGGTTAACAGTCCTAGTCATAAGACCTGATCAGTCTTATGTTTATTGATACATGATAGATATATGTGATATGCGTTTCATGGCCCTTTATCTTTCTCATCCATGTGATATATTTTCCATTGACCTGATTATTACTTCTACAGTCATCTACTGTAATTTAATTATGTATTCTGACATTCTTGAGCAGACTGATATTATTAGTTCATCTGCCTATCCTCTATTGATGTTTCAGTTCATGTTTATGATCAATGCATATTAGATTCACTAAGTATCTTATATACTCATCCTTTCATTGTTTCCCCTTTCCAGGTGCAGAGTATGAGGCAAAATCCCACCTGTTGATATCTCTGTGCATTTATGCTACTTGAGAGACAATGTAATTATTTAAAATACTGTATTATTTATGTTTATATTTTAGCTGCTCCATGGGTTGTATAATGGTATAGTTAGTTTATGAATATGTATGTATGACATATTATGGAGTATAATTAATGATATGGCATGAAAAGATGATAGTTACAGCCACTTACAGTATGAATCATAGATAGATTACAGAATGTTAGAATGAATAGTAACTAAGTAATTGATTAATAAATTGATAGTAATTGTTAATTGCATGTGATATTGGGTTCTATAGGTGCTGATCGCCTCTTGCATCTCCCGCATCTTAGGACCGTCACATCCCAAAATCTGGATGTGACAGGAGCCTTGGGCCGTATAGCTCAAGGAAAGGCCATCATGCCCTTTCTTAGTGTTGTGCAACCCAAGCTAAATCCATGCGGGTCTGCATATGTCATGGCAAAGAAAAGGGCCATATGGCCTTGGGTTCATACAGCCGACAGTTTGCCACAATTAGGTCCATCAGCCTCCTACGCAACCGTTTTTATACGCAATCCTTTGAAAATGACCCAATACTTTTTAAAAGCCTTTAAAATAGAATTTAAAATATTTTTACTACAATATAAACCTAAATCATCCTAGGGTCAGTATGAGCTCGATGGCTTGTAGTAAATGAGCCCCACAACCACCCACGGGCCTGAATTGCGTCTAGACCTCCGAACATGGCCCAAAATGACCTGAGATCATTTTTTTTAAAAGAAATTGACTATTTTTTATTAAAAAATACTATCAAGATTATCAATTGCTAAAACAAACCTAGCAATTTACTCGATCCAAAAACAAAAACAATCTTTTAACAAACAACTTTCTTCTTGCAATCTCGGCTCTTGATGTTATATCATCGGGTTTTGGTTTGGACTCAAGGTATATCAAAAATCGATGTTAACACCTATCATAATGGATAGGGATTTTTCATTATTGGTGTCAGTTTAGGTTCTAACCTTGCATCCTCCAAGTAAGAAAATGATTCTCCTTGTGGATAATTTTTCTGTTTATGTCTATTAGCTCTGCTTTTTTTATTTTTTTGATTTTCTGGATGTTTATTTCTTTTTTCTTTTTTCTTTTTGTTTGAACTAATTTTTTATCAAGTTGTCCTTTCGGGTTTCCAATTTGGTGATCTTTTGCTTTTTACTCTAGCTTTTGTCCAAGCCGTGCTTTTTTATTTTCGACTTGATGATCCACTCTAACTTTTGCTTAAGTCGCCCTTTCAAGTTTTCAACTTAATGAGCCTTTTTTTTTTAATTTTCCTTTATTCTTGGAATTTGATCACATTACCTTATTAGGTTTGGCTCTGACTTAACTTCAAAGGTTGTTTAACAATAATGTTGGTTCATTCTGATAGATTTTTTCCAACAACTCTGGATTTCTTGACACATACCGCATTTAGGTCAGAAAATTCATTTGGTTACTTGTTGGGCACATCCTTGATTAAGGACATGTATATCCAAAGACGTTAAGGTCTAAGGGGTACAAGCATAATAGTTTGGACATCATCATGGTAAGAAAATGATTCTACCTTTAGAAATTTTGATTCCTTTATAGGTGGACTTCGATATGCTTCTACGCAGAGCATCAATGGATTTATCAGCTTTTTGAACTGGCTTTTGAGGAGTATGTACAGTTTGGATAGTCGTTGCAAGACTGAGGGGCTCTGGTCAATTAACCTAGTGATCCTCCAAGTAAGAAAGTGATTGGATAATTTTTCTACCTTTCAGTTTTGTCTACTTTTTTTTCTATTACTTTACTTTTTTTTTTCAGGATTTTTGCTTTGTGCTTAGAATCTGGTTTCATTATTTTCTAAAGTCTAGCTTAAAGGAGACAGTATGGCATTTTGAAAATACACAGAGGGTCACTTTGACTCGAGAGCTAGAGAGGAATTCAAAGACTAAGGGAGGCGCTAGACCTATGGTGGACATAGAGATGGAGGTGATTACAGCCACAAGAGTTGGTGCAAACTAGGACAAGGGTGTCTAATACCCCGAAGGATGATGATGACTCAAATGGAAGTAGAGAAATCCATCCCAGGAGGAAGAGGGCTTAGAGAAATCCTTAAACCCAATACATGATCTGCTGAGTTTCATCCTCTGTTACACACTCTGATGGACACTATTCCCAGTCCCTTTATAGAGTACATCCGCATTCGGAATGAAGTTATTAACCAATTGCGTTAAGGTTCTTTATTCAGACTTGATTGCCCCGGTATTCTTTAGCCTAAAAGGTATACCCTTTCTATCCTTCTTAGGGACTGGTACTGTATTGGCCAACCATAGTATGTAATAGGCTTGATAAATTCATTGTCTAGAAGCTTTGCTAATTTCTCTTTGACCTCCAAAGACCATTCTACTTTAAGTCTCCTCAGTTTCTGCTTGACAGGCTTTGCATGCTCATAAGTCAGAATTCAGCGAACCGCTATGCTCAAGTCAATACCCATAATGTCTTTAGGCTCCCATGCAAAGCAACCTATGAATTCTTTGATTACAATGTACAAAGCTATTTTGTCAAAGTATGATGATGTAATGTATGTGATTTTTGTTTTGTCATCTGTGTCAAGGTTAACTGATTCTTTCTTTTTTTTTTTTTTTTTTATATCTCATTTAGATTGCTTTTATGAAAACACAAACATTTAACATAAAAGATCAAATTCTTTATTACTGACAAATGTTCCATCATCACTAAAGTTCATTAAAGACTCAAAATTAGAAAAAGAGGAAAAAGACACAATTAACTTAGACTCTAACTTAGGTTTAGATTTTGACTCGGACTTTGACTCAATAAGATTTAATTGACTAAGACACTAACTCGGGTTGAAATTCTGAATTGAACTCTGACTCGACTGGGAAAGAGGCTTGACATTATGGTTAGGATTCTTCTCAGAGAGCCAATTGTCTGATTGAATCAAGGATAGTCAAATGAGCTTTGTAGGATCTGTTTATACTCCACTTTCTATCACAAAGAATTGCTAAAAGAGAGTAGTCTTCCATTTCTTCTTCCTAATCTTGATCCAAATGTGTAGATTGTATCACCGTCCTCTAATCTTGTACCTTTATATCTGAGGGGTTAGGCTCTTGGCCGTAGAGGAAGGATATCTTCGCTGTCTACCAAGTCCTGGATCTGGTGTTTCAAAACCTTACACATGTTTATTTTGTGATCAGTGCTCTAGTATTACTCACAATATTCGCTCTTATCCCAATATCTTGGCAAAGGATTTGGAATTGCTTTAGGCTCTAGAGGTTTGATCAATTTTGATTATAAAGCCTTATCGTAGACTATTCTCAAAGACATACCCAAATTGCTGAATTTTTTCCTTTTTACCTCCATACTCTTTCGTTTAGTAGAGGAGACAGTATTGAAAGTTGAGGAATTATTCTGCTCATACCTTTTTTCAATCATATGATTTTATTCAAGCACGATGGTGTTATGTTTTAAGGAATTTTCCATAGTTGTGTGGGTAAAATTTCATTTTCTTAAAAAGGATTCAAGGAAAAGGAAGGAATTGTGTTTTTTTTTTCAACATGCTGATGTTGCCCATATTCATACCAGGTATAATTGAGGAGCTCGAGCAAATGGGGTTAGCATGATTCAGGTTCATCATTCCCCTCACCTCATCAATGATAGTTTAGTGTTAGGAATTTAGGGCATTGGTCACATAGTCTATTGCATTCTTTAAATCAGTTTGCTGAAATGGCTATGGCTTTGTTGAAGATGGTCCTTTGAGCGATCAATGCTTTGTCAAAGTGGACTTGTTGAGCATCCTAGGTGGAATTGAGGATAACTTGAAAATTTTCCTCCTGTTTTTTTAGGAGAGTGGTTAGCAGTGCAACATCTGGATTGGTCGAGTTGACCATTGGTACCTTTCATGAAAGAATGGAAAAGGGTCATATTATGAATAAGAGCTGGTAAAAGGTGTAGGTCTAATATGTACGGTGTAGGTCAGATTCATTGAAAAAACGGTTAGATTCATTGAAAAAAGGGTGTGGGTATGTTATGCATGACTTTCGAGAAAAAGGATTCCTCTAGGTCGATGGGTCAGTTTTACATATTGGTGGGTCAGATCCACATGTCAGTAGGTTCAGCTTTGTTTATAAAGGATACATGTCTAGTTTGTATGGGTCAGGTTCATAATATAGATCGACGGATCATATTCATAGTATAGGTATGATATATATTGTTGTGTTAGGTCAAGTTCATTTTTTTGAGGTGTTGGTTTGATGCACATGGTCTTTTGAGTTTGTGGGTTAGGTTCACTGTATAGTCGGACACATGAGTTTCTAATCGAAGGATCAGGTTTACTAGTTCAGTCTGGTATTTGTTTTATGGGTCGAGGCCACTGTTTAAGTCAGTTGTTCAGTTTTATTGTTTGGTGGATCATGTTCACTGTATGGTTTCTGGTAAAAGGGTCCCTTTCATAGTCTTCTATTTAGTGGGTCAGTTTCACTATCTGGTCGGGTATATATTTTTTGAATAGTGAGTCAGGTTTACTGTCTAGTCGAGTATACGATTTTATGTATAGTGGGCCAGATTCACTGTTTAGGTCAGATACTTGGTTTTCTATTTAGTGGGTTAAGTTCATTGTTCAGTTTTTTGTTTAGTGGGTCAATTTCACTATTTAGGGTACAAGTCGGGTATGTACCTTTTTTGGGCAAATATCTAATTGCTCGGGTTTTCTCGGTTTGAAGACTGTTTAGGATTTGACTATTGACTCTTCAGTCCTTGGTCCACAAGTTTACGGAGGCATGGTCTATGCATGGACACATGTGTATTTATGCATGAATGCATGGGAAAATTCGTTTCATGAACATGGCAATTAATTTATTACTGTTCATTGCCCCTAAGGTCAAGTTCTAAGGTATAACTACATGAAGACTAGGTGGCTTAGATAAAAGGGTCCTGTCATACTAGGCAGCGATATACCTAACCACATGTGAAAAAGAGAGAGTTTTGCATAGGTCTGACAATACTGCATGCCCATTACACTTTAAAATGATTAAGGATTCGTCGCAGGTTAGGTATTTTCACTATCTCCCAACATACCCAAAGAAGGTTATCAAATCAATACTACTCGCAATCCAGACTAAGATTCGTAACTGGTAGTGGCAAAGAGTCCAAGTAGTAATGCATGAAATGAAAAGTCAGTTTTAAATTTAAAATCTAAGTAAGAGTTTCTTTGAAAAAAAAATTATTTTTTTCAAACCGATTAGTAGTCCTATTTTTTCATTTTTGGCAAAAATAATAAGTTCCCAGTGAAGTCAGCAACTATGAGGTCTTACCCGAGCGCTTCTTTCCATCATCTCGAAGAATTGGAATCCTCATTTAGGGGTTTAGTTCCATGTTGCGAGCTACTGTTGTTTTTTCTGTTTTTAAAGATTGAGTGATTGATTTTCTATTTATCATGTTTTCTGTTTTGAAATCATTTCGGCTTTGAAATTTGTTTTGGGGAGCCAACTTAAATCTTATGGATAAAATGCATTAGACTTTCGAACCAAGTAGGATTCAGAGACTAGGTTTTCAGTTTAAGAAACTTGGACTTGGCTTTAGATTAATCCTAACTTAAAAATGTGTTTTTATAAGCAATTTATAGCATAATAGTTCTATGGATGCTAAAGCAGTAAATAAATCAAAAGGCGGTAAAAAAATTAAATTATTACATCATTGGCGATTGAGGATATTAACTCTAGCCCTTATGGTTTTTTTTATTAATCACATACTCCTCTATTCAAGTAGGAGATATTGACTTAAGCCCTTATGGGTTCTAGGATAATCACAAATTCTCCGAAATGAATGAATTTAAAGCAATTAAAAGGAAAAAGAAATGATTTTGGGGATTTTGGATTTGATGTTTGATTAAAAGCATGTTTATGTATCCCGTTTGAATGTGAATCAAAATTTATATAGTTCATCCTTCTTGCGAAGGATTTTGGGTCTAATTTTTGTTCACAAGTCAATTTTAGTCTGATTTTGGGTCACAAGTCAGTTTTGGTTCACATGCCGATTTTGGTTCGATTTTGGTTCACAGGTTGATTTTGGTTCACAAGTCTATTTTGGTTTGATTTATGATAGCGAGTTTGATTTCAAAAGTCTAATTATACCTTTCATTGCGCCTTTCGAGGCAGTGGCGGTCGAAGGACCTTATTGGATCAAAGCTTCATTTTTTTCGATTTTTAGGTTTGGGCATTTGTTTGGCTTAATTAATTCAAAGAGAATTAATTTAGGAGTCTATTGGCTAATGTCGATTTTCGATTCAATGAGAATCAATGAAGCCGGTTTCCATTTAAATAAAACTAAACCCTAAATTTACGAACTCAAAGAGAGTTTTGGTTTGACTTAAATAATTTACAACTCAAAGAGAGTTAATCAATTTAATTTTGAGGCTTAAAGTGAGCTAATTAGGGTTTAAAGTTAATTAATTCCTCTAATTTCTAAAATAAAGAGTTTAGAGAGAGAAAATATCAAAGAAAGATTTTTTAGAGAGAGTCTCAAAGAAAGAATTCTCAAGTGGTGAACTATAATGGAAAATGGTGGAGAAGGTCTTTATTTATAGAGGTTCAGAAGGGCAAAATTGGAATTTTAAAAGTTGGAACCATCGGGAAGAAGAGATGGTGCCACCCAGAAGGCTTGGTGGCTCCACCACTAAGTCTTAGCGGCGGCAGCACCACATATGGTGGCGACACCACTATGCTTGTGTGGTAGAGCCAAGCTTTCGGACATTTTAGAGTTTTTCAAGTTTGTTTTGTGCCTCCCAAGTTAAATTTTTGAGCATTTCGAGTCTGTGTTGGATGTCTTTCTTCCTAGCACGAGTCTGATTAGGTCTAAGTATTTCGAGTTTGTGTTGGGTGTCATTCTGTCTGGCACTAGTCTGGTTAGGTTTGAGGTGTGCAATCACATGTTCACACCCCTATGATTGAACGGTGCTACCCAAAGGCGACAACCCTAATCCTAAGGGTAGCAGCATCTAATTGCTTCAAACTAGGCAATTGTTGTTGGCTATAAGGCAAGGGAGAGCCACCTTAATGGCCTGAGCCTGGGTTACTGCAGGCCTGGGTCAAATCCAACAATTCATTATTTTAGGGTTTTTCGAATCCATGGTGGTTGCTATTCATTTTGAAATGAGTCTGGTTATGTATCGGGGGTGCTCTAAATGCCCATGAATGTTTAGTTGCTTTGCGGATGGCTTGATTCTTACTCCAAGGTCTGCACAAGTCTGGTTATATGCAATAAGATGCCAAATTATGTTTTCATAGTTGACCCTCATCATGGTTACTTTTCCTAAAATGTAATCATTATGATAGTGGACACAAGCTACAACAGTCAAATTAAGTAAAGGATACAAAGGATATCCTAAGAATGTTTGAGAAAAGCTCCAAGTCTGATATAGATGGGGTATCTTAAAGTTGCCCTTAGGAAACGATCCTAAGGCTATCCTAGGAATGTCTAAAGAAACTCTAAGCTTGGTCTAGAGGAGGTATCCTAAAGCTACATTTAGGCAGGTTTGAAAAAGCTCTAAGTCTTTTTTAGAGGAGGTATCCTAAAGTTGCCCTTCGAAATGTCCAAAAAAGCTCTATGTCTAGTCTAGAGGAAGGAATCCTAACTCCATGTTAGATCAAAAAATTTAGGGTCCTAACTCTGTGCTAAGCTAATATTGATGCTAGTCCAATGCCGAATATGAAAACTATGGTTATCTTAGGATGGTCAATTTTAGGAAAGGAAAAGCTAACATACTCTAGGTTGATGTTAATGCCAACTATGGTCTAAGTATATAAGATATGAAATCTAAAGTTACCCTAAGTGGGTATGATAATTTTTTATATGTTCGGGTTAAGACTCTGAGTCTAATATGAAGAGCATCCTAAGTCTAATCTAGGCATGTAAAATGAGAACGTCTTTATGAACTGACTACCTTGAACTACATGAAATTTGACCTAAACTTATATGGTATTTAGGTGATAAATTTATGAGAGGTGTCAGATTTATGACTGAAGTTTCGAAAAGATGTCTTACTTTGGAGGGATGGTGATCTTGGGAGATGGTGACTTGGTCACTTTGATTGTCCAATGACATTCTATTTGGCCTTGGCTTGGAATTTGATTCAAAGGATAAGTTATTGGATTTCAGTGGAAGGTTTGTCCACTTAGGCTTTCCAAGGGTGATTTGATCACTTAGAGAGATGGCCTATTTTTAGGGAATGGGGCTTTGGAAGGAAGGTGATTTGTCACTTTAACGGTTAAGAGGGCTTTGGCCTTTTTTTTTTTTTTTTGCCTTCCTTTGTTTCTTCAAATGGAGATTTTAGCATTACTAATTGGAGTCATACCTAGTCTAGTCGGATATGTAGAATTATTGAGGATGATGCTCAGTTTAGATCTAAGGATTATCTTGGAAGGTTGAAGTCAGGTTTGGCCTTAAGTGGATTGGTCTTATTAGATCAATTGAAACCATAAAGGTCATTTAAGAAGGCTATGGTTATGTTTGGCTTTAAATAGATCAGTTTCGATTTGAACCAAAGATAGGCTTTAATGAAGGCCTGTTTGCTTGGCTCTTTTTATCACATAAAAGATGAATTTGTGAATAGCTTTGGCTCAGCATTAGAGGTTATCCAACAATTGGTGGGCTCACTCTTATGGGATCTGATGTTTTTTTGGACTAGATAAATTTATTTCAAGTACTGTGCTAGAAGTTTTCTATTGGCTCATTAGGTTAAGATTTTATCAAAATGACTTTGATTTTTTTTTTTAGAAAAAAAAAATGTTCTAACTGTTTGGGCTGTCCCAGAATGATTTTGATCTTACGGACCTTGACCTGCAATCTATGAAAAGATGGGTTTATTTTTTTTATTTTGCACCTGACCCAACTTTAAAGGCAATGGGCTTTAAATTTGGTAGAAGGCTTAGTTGTATGGACAATCCAAAGATGGTTTTTGTAGGTTGGATCCTCTTGAGAGTTCTCACTTTGGTTTTACTAAGGAAAATTGGTTTAAAGAGTATGCTTCATTTGATCTAATGGTCCAATAAATTGGTTTTTATTTTGCCCCCAAAAAACTTAGGCTTCAAGGATGATAGGTTATAAACCAATATTCTTAGACCCAGACCGATCAAAGAACCGGTGAAAATAAGGGTCAAAAAGTCAGAAGTTCGACCGGGATCAAATCGGTTGAACTGAAATAAAATCAGAATATATATATATAATTTGATATTTATAATACAATTATGAGTAAAATAATAAAATGATAACAATATCTTAAATATAATTCAACATAAAATCTGTATAATACCATCTATAGATTATGTTTATCTAAAATATAATAATATCTCAAATAATATCCAAACATAATAATATTAATTTATCTCAAAAATTACTAGAATTATAATATAAAATTTAATTAAGCATGAATTTAATTACCATTAATTCAATTATTAGAATTCTATTATTAATTAATTTTGCATGATTTCTAATATTGATTTATATAAATATTAAATTTAATTAGCATTCAAATTACTATAGTTCTAATTTAAATTTTAATTAGCATTAATTGAATTACTAAAAAAATTCTAATATTAATATTCATTCCTTGAATTCTTTTTTGCTAAATATATTATTCCGATGTACAACCAATTTTTTAAATTATATTTGTAAGAAAAAATAAATAATAAATAATACACAAACAATAAATAACCAACAACTCATAATTAATATAAATTACTCAACCAAATAATAATTAATATACAAATAAATAACAAACTTTCATATGAGACATTTTAATTAAATTCTAAAATCAAAATAGAAAAAAAAAATCGATGAGGATGACGAGCTGAAGCAAAGGAGATGATGTCGAGCTGGACGGCGAGAAGGAGGAGATCGATGGCTCGCTAAATCAATGTGGTGAAAATTAGATATAGCTTGTTCTTACATGCTTTATTACAAAGTCTCAATCTCTATTAGGATTATGGCGGGATTTCTAACCCTAATATAGAAATTTTATGAATACATCATTCTGTTCTTTCTCGATTAAATTAGATACTAATTAGAAAGTATCATTTCTAATCAATCTAAAATACATCGACCAAGGATTTAACATCAATAAGAACCTGATATCATAGGACTTTAACCCTGTTTACTCTGAGGAATAAGTTTCATATTTGGCTTACCACAGGCTCACTATATAACCAACTATAACCATCACATACCCATATGTTAGTATGTGGATAGCCTGTCATGAAAATAATAACAACTATAATCAACTGCATATGAGACAACCATGTCCCCTCAGGTCAAAGGATTATATGAACAATTGTGACCTGGATGACAGTCGATTGACAGATAGTAAAATCCCATGTCAACCTCATCCTACATTACTGTTTAACCATTTAATCAACTTATGATTAAACGTCCACATGTTAGTCCTGTTTACCACAAACAAACAGTTTGTAACTCACTACCTCCATTCCATTAGTTACCAACTAATTGGAAGACAAATAGAGGTGATGGTCTATCTAGACTAATATTGCCCAAGCAAGGAGCCCTATGACTATAAACGTATTTTAAGATCTTGTACTAGATAAAACTATCACACAATTCTCTAATATGAGAAAAGCTTATCTAACAAGTATCTTATGGACTAGTATTCTAAATAAATGAAAGCATAACAAATTACACAACATTATAAATAAGAATACTATTTATTGCCATTATGGGGAAATTTTGTTACAAATAGTTACATCAAAAGTAGCATTGCTCTAAGGCATACTACAATTTCACCAACAAACTTCCACTTGCACTAGAGCTAATCGATATCAACATCATTATCGCAAGGTTATATGTTGAAGCTATCTTCTACAAGGCTACATCACCTTTCCAAACTATCTCTCTGATAATGTGAAAATGCCACTCAATGTATTTGGATTTTTAGTGAGACCAGGACTCATTTGCTTAAGCTATGGCTCCATTGTTATCGTAAAAGAGAGAAACTGACGATTCGATGGAAGGAACCACTCCAAGTTTGGTGACAAACTTCTTTAGCAACATCAGAGGCAGTAATATATTTAGCTTCTGTAGTGGAGTCTGCAGTGACAGTTTGCTTGGAGCATCTTTAACACACTACACCTCCATTACAAATGAATATAAACCCAGAGATAGACTTTATATCACCCATATCTGATTGAAAATCAGAATTAGTGAAGCCAACAAGTTTCAAATCACCTCCTCCATATGTCAAAATCAAATCTTTTGTCTTTTGAAGGTACTTAAAGATTGCTTTGACAACAGTCCAATGATATTCACCTGGATTGGATTAGAATTGGCTAGTAATACTAACTGCATTTGCGATATCCAACCTAATAAACAATAATGCATATATAAGGCTTCCTATAGCCGAAGCATAAGGAACCTTAGCCATCTTATTCCTTTCCTCAAGTGTCTAGGGAGACATACCATTTGAAAGATGGATACCATGGCGTATTGGTAACAATCCCCATTTGGAATCCATCTTATTGAACATTTAAATATCTTTTCCAAATAAAGACACTAAGAAAGCCCTATAATTCTTTTCACTCTATTCCTGTAGGGATGAATCCCAAGAATATAGGTCGTTTCTCCTAAGTCTTTCATAGAGAAGGTTTTGACAACCAAAGTTTCACAACAGTCATCATTCCAACATCATTTCCAATTAACATAATATCATCTACATATAAGGCAAGGAAAATAAGCTGGTTCCCACTAACCTTCTTGTAAACACAAGGCTCATCGACATTCTTGATAAAATCATAAGACCTAATGGCTTCATCAAACCAATGATTCCAACTCCTCGAAGCTTGTTTAAGATCATAAATAGATCTTTTCGGTTAACACACTTTAGAATCATTCTGAGATTCAAAACCTCTTAGTTGTTATATGAATGTCTTCCTCAATGAACCCATTAAGGAATGCAGTTTTGACATCCATTTGTCAAACTTAATAGTTATAGTGTGCAGCTATAACCAGCAATATCCGATCGACTTTAACATAGCAATCGAAGAGAAAGTTTCTTCATAATCAATACCTACTCTCTGGCTATATCCTTTCGCTACAAGTTGAGCCTTATAGGTTTCCACTTTTTCGTCTGCACCAATCTTTCCCTTATAGACCCATTTATATCCATAAGGAATCACCCCTTTATGAGGGTCTACGAGTTGTCAGACTTGGTTCGCATACATGTAATCTATTTGAGGCTGTATACGTGTAAGCCATTTATCAAAGTCTATATCAGTCATAGCCTCGTCATAAGTAGTAGGATTGTCAAGACGATTGGTCTCTCCAATAATGAACAAATGAACATTCTCCAAGAGAAACTCGTATCTCACTGGTGGATGAGATACCCTACTAGATCTGCGAAGAGCAAGAGTATACTTATATGTAACAGGAGTAGGTTCAATGGTGGTATTATTAATATCCATGATATCATCTTATTGGACATCCTTAGATAAAGTCTTATCCAATTCTACCTTATTATGTTTGCTTCCATCTTGAAGAAACTGTTTTTTCAAGAAAACAATATGTTTACTCACAACAACAGTTTGTTGCTCAGGTAGAAAAAAGTAGTACCCAGAACTACATATAAGATAGCCAATAAATCTTCATTTAATAGATCTAGTTTCCAACTTATCTATTTTCAGCTTCTTGATATAAGTTGGACATCCCCAAATCCTAATATAATTAAGAGTGGGTGTCTTACAACACCATATTTGATACGGTGTTATAGAAATGGATTTAGAAGAAACTCTGTTAAGGATATTAGAAGTTGTCAACAGTGCATGTCACTACAAAGAGATAGGAAGGTCAGCGTAACTCATGATGATCTGAACCATATCCATAAGAGTACGGTTTCTCCCTTCACATAGCCCATTAAGTTGAGGTGTTCCTGGAGGAGTCAATTGTGAGGTAATGCCATTAGCTTTCATAAATTCATGAAACTCGGTACTTAAATATTGACCACTTCAATTTGATCGAAGATTTTAATATTTTTTTCCAATTGGTTTTCCACTTTGCATTTGAACTCTTTGAATTTTTCAAAACTTCATGTTTATATTTCATTAAATACATGTATCCATATCTCTATAGATCATCCGTGAATGTAATGAAATATGAAAAACCACCTCTAGCCATTTTGCTAAATGGGACACACACATCACTATGTGTGAGCTCTAAAACATCTTTAGCTATCTCACTTATTCCCATGAATGGTGACCTAGTCATTTTACCTTGAAGACAAGACTCACAAATTGGATAGGGTTCAGAATCCAAAGAATCCAAGATTCCTTGTTTCTCCAATTTGTTAAGCTTATCTTCTGCAATATGTCCAAGTCTTACCGGGTCAAAGTTATTTTAGACTAGAATCATTGCTTGCTATAACATTAATACCAAACATGATTGTGAAATTTTTGCTTATTTTGTTTTCAAGAGAGTAAAGACCATCAATAATAAAATCCATGCCTACTATTTTATTACCATAAAATATTTTACATACATCTCTTTGAAACAAGAGTCCATAACCCATTCTAGTCAAACTAGATACAGAGATGACATTTTTATAGGCATTAGGAATGTATAAAACATTCTTAAGAAGCAAAATATGATCACAAAGATCTACAAAAGTTGATCCAATAGCTTTGGCAATAATAAATGAACTATCGCTAAGCTTTAGGATCACTTCCTCCTTCCGTAAGTCTTGATCACTTGCCAGATCCTGTAAAGATGCACAAATGTGAGAAGTAACACTAGTATCTAAGATCCAAGCACAAGATAAACTAGAATCATTATCAGAAAAGTAAGAGATAGAAGAAATAACAAAACTTTCCCCTTTCTCTTGCACTTTTCAATGACTCTTTTATCTTCTGACATTCATACCTCCAATATTGCTTTTCCTTGTAATGGAAACACTTGCCTTTAACTGTCTTAGCTCCTCCAACTTCCTTTGACTTGCTCTTTCCAACCCCATCTTTTACCTTAAGAACAAAAGAATCAAATTTTTTATTTATTTTTCTTGCCCTTCTTCTTCTTGTCCTTAAAAGAACTGGCAACCAAGGCAACCTCTTTGCCTTAGGTTGGGTATTTTGGGCCTGAATCAACATGTTCATCTAATATGAAATAGTGGCCTCAATTTTGTTCATGTGAAAATTCACAATAAAAGAGGAGAAAGACTCTAGCAATAGTTGAAGTATCAAATCGGTTTGCAATTGATAGTCCATTGAAAAATTTAGATCCTCCAATTGCTTAATTAGAGAGAGAATTTTCTGGACATGCTCAACAACTTGAGTCCCTTCAACCATTTTGGCCTGGAACAACCACCTAGATTAGTCATAAATTGCGGTTTGACTTCTCTCACCAAACATCTCTTTGAGATAGATGATAATGTCATAGCATAATCTATGTTCTCATGCAACTTTTACAACTCATCGAACATAGATGCAAGCATGTAAGAATGGGATACCAGATCATCATCCTTCCACTTCTTCAAGGTGGCAAGCTCTTCTTGTGTCACCCTCCTCGGGAAGAGGTTTAGGTACACTAGATTCAAGCACATATCCAATCCTTTCATAATTCAGAAGAATTCTCACATTTCTGAAACAGTCCATAAAGTTAGTACCATTGAGTCTATGACGGTAAAAAATAATGGATAATGAGTTTGAAGTGCCTTTTTATCAGAAATATATACTACAGAATATAACAAATTATATTAGTGATCTTAGTCGTAACCTCCATAAAGATTTGGTCTCTAATCATTTATGGTCCTCCTACTAACTTGGCGAATCCTATACTTCCAAGTAGGAAATGAAAATTTTGTTGGGTAGATTTCTAATGGGTGATTGAATTCTTGCAGGAACATCAATGTCTCTCAAGTTTCACAATGTCCATATTAAAACATTAACATCCCCAAGTGAGCTAACTCGCTCATCACAACAAATGTGAGGGTCAATCAATAATCGGCCCCTAGTATTACATACCTCAAGATTCACAATGCCTATGTTGGTCTTTCATACTAGTTAAGTCCATCCCATCGAAATAACAAATGTATGAATTTGAATATTATTGATTCAAGATTCAAAATGACTATGTTGCCAATAATGTATCCATACACCCACAAGTAATAAATGCTATAACAATATCTTCAAATGGATTCAAGCAATTATGTCATCATATGACCATCATATGTCACAACATAAAATCTTAAACTTCTTTTAACCATGTTGCTTTAATGGAGAGCTAAAGAGTTAACCATTTAATGGAAGATTTTTAGGTTCATTTTAATTACGATCTCACTTTGCACATTATCCAGTTTAATATCATACTTTCCATGCCAATGACATATATTCAGCAAACATACGACAAAAATAGATAATGCACAAATATAGGAACGATCATGAACAACTATAGGCCTAATTCCTTGCCACAACAAATTGAGGAAGATTAGGCTTCAATTGTAAATAAGTCTTCATCTTGCTTCCACTAGGCATGACAATGGGTTGAGCCTTCATGTTCTCGTAATCTTAATGTCTTTCGCTTCCATTTACATAAGTAATCCTTGGCATATCAAAGCGAGATTACAACAAGTAGCCTTAAGGCTTAATACAAATGAAACACCTAATCTATTATTATTACATGCCCAAATGAAAGAATAATATTACAGTCATCCCAAATAAATCAATCAACAAATTGATTCCCATGTCTATGATCGAATCATATATACCAATGACTTAACATCATCAACTTTTCATCATATATCAACACATGTAACAAGGTAGCATGCCTTTAAATCATACAAAATAAATTGAAATATCAAATATTTAAATTTACCAAGCCTTAGACATCATATAGATACTATATGAACAAGTTTGGATGAAAACTAGAGCCAAAAATTTATTTTAGAAAAATAGGAACAAATTAAAAAAAAAATTTGCACAGTCGTGTAGCCCTAGGCAGTTCACTCAACATTTTATTCTGCATGCCATGCATATTTTTTCAAGGCTACCGCCTTTTTCAATTCTTCCAAAAACCAAATTTTTTCACTCTGAAACTCCTCAAATCACCCAAACACCATCATACAATGATTTTAGTTAAATTTGGATAGCTCTGATACCACTTGAAGTAATAACTTACCGAATGACCCATGTGTGCAGCAGAGGTATAGCAGAAGTGGAAAACACAGATCATTTAAATTTTCCAACAAGATCAACTAAATTTAATCTAAAATCATCATGCAAGGACCAAAAGGAAACATAGAGTAAAACAGATTTACCTCTTGTAGCGCAGAAACACTAACTTACATTCAGTCACTGAATGCCCCAAGCATGACGTCTTTAGTATATCCACTAAGAGTTGTAGTTTGGACTTAGCTATATGAGCACTAATGCTTGAGAACTCCTTTTTGCTTGAGCCTTTTAAGTTTTTAGCATATGTACAAATACTGACCATAAAGGCTTGATAGAAGACAACAATGATATTTGGTAAAAATCTTTTCCTTATCTTCACAATCAATAATATCTAATAGTATATGTGAAAGGCCAAAGATATCAAAACATATATATGCAAAACCTTATTTGGAGTTTATATCTTAACCTTAATCTTTTTTCTCACTCTTTAGAATTCTAAATCTCAAAGACAAGCAAGAAAATCATTCTAAGATAGAAGGTTAAGTGTTAAACTTCAAAATAAAAATGCAACAACATTTTCTACAGCAAAGCTTAGCTTGGTTGGCCATATGATGATCATACATAAATATTTTTATTTCATTTTTCTTAGATCAAGAATAAATGATTACTTAAATTTACAACTCATCTCCATTAACTATGCACATGGTTGGAGATTAACCATATTTAAAGTGTAATTTTACAATTGGTTAAGTTGAGATGAAGCCAAGTATCAAATAATGAAGAAAACTTGGTGCTTAAGAATAAGCCAAGATCATGCCAAATGTCATAAATAGTACATATTGCCAAGTGTCACCATTCCACACTAACAAGTGTACACTTAGATCAAATCTCTCATTTAGGGGTTAGTAACCCTAAAAACAATTTAGGGTTTCTATAACCCTAAAACTAATTTAGGGATTCCAAACCCTAAACATTTTAGGGATTACGGTTTTCAAACCCAAACCCTAAATCACAAATTATATTTTCATACAAAATATCATTTAAGTATTTCAATTTAGTCCTTTCACCAATTTATAACAAATATAAATTAAAACAAATTGACAAACCTAATATTCTGGATTGAGTATCGAGACATGCTAGGGACTTGTTCTATCCAGTTGTTTTAATTAATTAATTAAAACAATATCAGTCCAAACATACAACATCTATTTGTATATGACTTTATACATGTCTAATTAGTAATGGGATATGACATTACTAAAATGTCCTAAGAAATCATTTTCTCTAACAATTGAAAATCCCCATTTGACCGATTGATGCCATAAGTCACGAGTGACCCCTAGTATAAGATATCGTGACTACCTAATTAGAAATGAATATCGAATGATAGTTAACATTCCATGAATCTTTAAGAATATGATTAGATATACTAGAATCCATTTATTACAAAGTCTCGGTCTCAGCTAGGATCATGGCAGGATGTCAAACCCTAATATCAAATTTCTATGAAGATATCATTTTGTTCTTTCTCGTTTAAATTATATACTAATTAAAAAGAGTCATTTCTAATCAATCTAAAATACCTCAACTAAGGATTTAACATTAAGAAGAACCTGATATCATAGGACTTTAATCTCGTTTACTAGGAGGAATAAATTTTATATCTAGCTTACCATGGGCTTACTATATAACCAACTATAGCCACCACATGCTTATATGTCGGTATGTGGATAGCCCGACATGAAAGCAATAACAAACTATAATCAACTACATATGAGACAGACGTGTCCCCTCAGATCAAAGGATTATATGCACAATCGTGATCTGGATAACGGTAGATTAACATATAGTAAAATCCCATGTCAACCTCATCCCATGTCACTATTTAACCATTTAATCAACTTATGATTAAATGTCTACATGTTTGTCCTATTTACCACAAACAAATAGTTTGTAACTCACTACCTCCATTCCATTAGTTACCACCTAACTGGAAGAAAAACAGAGGTAATGGTCCATCTGGACTAATGCTACCCAAGTGAGGAGCCTACGACCACAAGTGTATTTTAAGATCTTGTACTAGATAAATCTGTCACACAATTCTCCAATCTAATAAAATCTTATCTAACAAGTATCTTATGGACTAGTATTCTAAATAAATGAAAGCATAACAAATTACACAACATCATAAATAAGAATACTACTTATTGCCATATATATAATAGTATTTTGGGCTTATTACACAACAAGACAATAATTAATAATACATATATGCTTATTACACAACATCATATATATAATTCGGTCAGTTCAGTTATAAACTGAACCAAATAGATCAAAATTTACAAAAAAAAATCAAATCAAATCAATATTTCAATTAAACCTAATCGAGCCAACTAAATTAGGTTTGATATGGTTCGATTTTCTATTTTCAAGATTTTTTGCTCAACCCTATTTAAGGCCACACCCAAATGACTCTGTATAGTCTGCAAAATTTTGGAAAAATCTCCCCTAAAGTTAGCACATTTTCCAAGCTGAAACAAAAGAAATACCACTTCTAAATAATATACAAGGCTCACAACGATCCATCACAACTCAATGACCCCTCCTAGGTCTATAATATTAACATTTATCATAATTATTTTTATCCTAAATATAAAATTGCATCTGAAATATGCCAACGTATTCCCTTTAAACGACTTATTATATATTCTATAAAGGGGAAACCAAGTCCATGTAACTCTCAATTAATCACAACATCATCACCACAATTCAATTGCTTCTTTGGGCCTCTATAATAAACAATCAACTTAATTATCTTATTAATTCTCACATACAATTTTATGAAATTAATTTCAACTGCAAAATGGTCATCAATTATTCATTCTTATAAAATCGAGTTAAAGTATCCACTTCTTTATAATTAGATAAATGTGTGAGTGTATATATATCAAAAATAATTCATAAAATCAATTCAAACAAAAAAGAAAGTTCTATAAAATGAGTTCATTTCACATTGATTCATAAAATTAATTTAAATTTCAAACGCTGATCCTTACATATCTTTATAAAATCCACTTAATTATTTTAATTCGTTATATATATATATATATATCATAATTTCATCTTTAATAATTTATATAATGTTATACAAAATTTTAAATCACCTATTTAATATGGAAAATCAATCAAATATGGGCAGTGTATAAATTTTTTGGGTATTTAATTACTGAAACTAACTCAAACAGGAGAGCATTCTAGGCTTACCGGAGTTGAATCCTCACGAACTAGTTTCGAAATTGCGAAGTACGCAAGGTAGGCAGTCTACTAGAGTTTCTGGAGAAATTGGCAGTGTGTGGGATGTTAGTGTATATATGCCCTTTGAGCCATTTTATTGTTATCTTTTTATATATTTTTGTAACTGAATCCCCTTTATAGCAAAATATGATATATACTTCATTTATGTTGGTTTTACATTTATGTTGAGAATACAATCCATAAGTTCTTGGTAGATGAATATTTCTCAGTTGATGAGAATGGAGTGACCATTTGATCTAGTTCAAGTATTTTAAATGTGTTCATGGTCATTAGACTCTTAGCTTGGGTCGCACCGGTTCCGGAAAGGCCATCACCTTTGTTTATCTTCCTAGTTAGTGCAGGTTACTGACGGAATGAAAGCAGTGGGTCACTATCTGCTTGACTATGAGTCATGATAAACACGTGGATGCTCATTGGTTGAGTGATCGAACAATGACATTGGATGAGGATGAAATGAGACTTCACTGTCTATTAATCATTTGTTATCCATGGTCATCTTTACGCATATAGTCCTTTAACTTGAGGTGATGCACGTCACTCACATAGATGGTTGAGGTTTGTTACTTCTTATATGAGGAGGGCTATCCATGCACCAACATATGGCATATGGTGGCCTTAGTTAGTTGCATAGTAGGGTGTGGCGATCGATCAAGATAGGATTTGTTTCTCTGAGTGAATAGAGCTAAGATCCTATGCCATCATATTTTTCTCGATATGAAATGTGTTACCATCAAGAATGAAGTCATGATGTAGACATAGTATCTCAAAATTAAAGTTTGATGGTTCCATGACTCTAGCCGATTTATCAAGATCTTGAACGAAGGGATTTGAGTGCATGATAATTATGATAAATGGTTTCATGGAATGTTGACTACCATTTATATATTCATATTTGGTTGGGTAGTCATGACGCTAGGGGTTAACTATAATTTATGAGAACCGATTAGGAACGGGGATTCCCTTGATTAGTTGAGATAGGTTTCTCATGACATTTCGGATAATGTCATTACCCATTGCCAATAAAATATGAACTTAGAAAGTCACACAAATATATGTGAAGCTTTCGACTTAATTATCTCTATCCTTGAGATAATTGGATAGAGCAGATTATTAAGTTAATGCAGTTGCTGGCATGATCGTTCAATTGGTTCTGAAAAATTCAAGTCTTGGTGCATTGGTGCTTTGGGTCGGATGTGAATTAATTGGGTTAATTCATTTATATGGGTTTGTCTCATATTTAAAAATGAATAAGGGCTTGATGGGCTATTTCATTTATGTGGGCCCAACCTATATTAGATATAAAGAATAACATTTTGGGATTAAACTAATTAATTATTGGCTAATTAGATTGTCTTAAATTAGAAAGGTCCACTCTCTAATTTGGCAGATGGGCTTTGGGCTTCCATTAGTGGGAGATGTAGAGATTCTCCACTAAAGCTCATTTTTCTTATTAGTCATGGATTTATTAATTACTAATTTGTCTCTACTTAGTTAAGCTTGCTTAAGAAAACTAATCTCTTTATGCAAGGCAACATTAGTTGAGTGGGAGACAAATAATGACTTTTGTCACATCAATCACATTTTGTCTCCTGCTAATTTTGCAAGAATAAAATTTTGGACAAAATTGGGAGTGGGAGCTTGTCTTGGCCAGCCATCACAATTTCGAAGAGTAAAAATCTGATTTTGTTTTCTCTCAACTTCTTGAAGAAGTCCTATAAAAGAAAAGATAAGAGATACAAAATATTTATTCTTCTCATTCTTTCTTGAGTTCATTTGTATGTTTTTGGACAACATACTAGAGAAGAAAGTTTAAGCACCATTTCAAGACTTGTGTTCCTTTTGCTCTTGGAATCCTTTGATGGAGTTTTGGGTTTAGACAAATAGAGAACCATCTTGACAAGGGTACCTAAGCTTGAGGAAAAGTTTCAAGTTGGAGGCCTTGCAATTGTGGACCAACTAGAGGCACTACATTTAAAGTGCTTGGTAGTCTCTCTACTTCTACATTTCTTAGGTAACTCTCTTACCTTTGTTATATTTATATTGGGTCCTTGCATGTGATATTTTGGCTAGTAATGGTTGATCCTTATTTGCATGCACTTGAGAGACTTTGTATGTTATGCATGAATTTTTTAAATTGTCACTTCCATTGCATTGAGTCACTCATGCATGTTTCTTCCCAATATGTGGTATTAGAGCCGCCTATTTTCTATCCAAAATTCATGTTTTGAAGTGTTTGGTATGCGTTTGGATGATTAATAGAGTTTTGGTAAAAAAATATGAATTTTTGGAAAAGTTCAATTTTTGGACAGCCTTGACAGAGGTAGGCATGCCCGACATACATAGGCATCTCTCTAGAGCACGTCTAATATGAGCAAGGCTGCCTATTTTTTTTTCACTTGTGTTTTCAACTCCATTTTTTGTTCGAACTTCTTCCTAATGCTTCATATGATACATAAGGCAAGAAATATGACTAATAACATAAAATTGATTCATGCATTTGATATCTTGATGATTTTATATTGGAGTTGGTCATGGCATGGATGGTGAGACCATGGATTTAGGTGTGGGATGATTATAATATTCATTATTCTTTCATTTAGGATGAATATAATATTAATAGTTTTAGGTGTATTTTATTTATTTGAGCTCTTTGAGCAAATTTGTTATAATCTTGCCTTGGTATGCCAAGGATATTCATATAAATCATTGAAGACAAATGAGATTTCAAGATAAATGGAGCTTAACCATGAGGTGCCCAGTGGAGCAAGTTCTCAAGGGAGCCTGAGAAGGCTTTTTTAGAATAGAAACCTAGAACTCTCCTTCCTAATTCCTTATGGCTAGGAATTAAGCCCATATAAATAGTCTGTGATCGATCCTATGTTATTCATTTTCAATTTATGTATGAATGTATGAAAATGCATTTAGATATACATTAGATAATTGAAAATGGATAATGTGCAAAATGACACCTAAATAAATTAAAGCCCAAAAATCTTCCAATAAAGGGATTAAGTCTGACGCTCTCCATTAGAGTAACATGTTCCATAGACATTAAATATTGACACTAGATATATGGAAACATATGGTGACTATTTAATTTTGAAGGCATGTTATTTGATAAGCACGGGTTGCTTGTGGGCCGATAGAAATATTGCTTGGCAAGAACAACATTATGTATCTAAGTCTTATAATGTTCAATTCTATAGATTCACATATCTAATGGGTTGGACTTAACTGGTGTCAAGGCCTAAGAACAACTATATACTTGAGGACCGTAGCACTAGGAGCCAGTATTGATTAAACCTCACATTTGTTGTGATGAGCTAGTATTGCTCACTTGTGGAATATCAAAGTAGTAAGAATGACATTATGTACCTGACTGGCTTTGATATATTCGCAAGAACTCAATCACCCATTAGAAATCCATGCAATAGGATTTCCGTTTCCTATTTGGAATTATGGGATTCATTAAGTGGGAGGACCATAAATGATTAAAGACCAAATTTTTATAATGGTTATAAAATATGTTAATAATATAACTAATGAACTTGTTATTTTCTGTAGTATTTTCATTTGAGTTAATTGGCAAATACCTCTATAAACTCAATAGCATCCATACTTAACCGTTATAGGCTCACTGGGCCCAAATTCTCTAATTGGTTTAGAAATCTCAAGATTGATCTGAACAAGGATCGAAATAAGTATGTGATTGATTCTCTTATCCTAGGCCCTTACTAGAGGGAGCTACTTCAAAGGAACATGAGACCCTCTAGAAATGGATGGATGACAATCTGTCAGCTCAGTGCTATATATTGTCATTTATGAAGGATGACACACAAAAGATGCACGAGAACATAAAGAATACTTATAACATTCTTACCCATCTTCAGGATTTGTTTGGTGAGAGGAGTTGTCCTACTAAGTATGACTTGGCAAAGCAGCTCTTTGGGGATAAGATGACAGAGGGATTATCAGTGGAGGAGTATGTCCAATGTATGATTGGGCTTATCGAGGCTCTCAAGAACATGGATTTTACAATGGACTTCCATCTTCAAACTAACTTGATTCTTTAATAATTGTCAGACTCTTTTTTGAGCTTCAACATGAACTATCACATGAACAACATTGAGTCCACCTTGGTAGATCTTCTGAACCTTCTGGTCATGGCAGAAAAGGCCACAAAGGGAGAGGCAAAGGGGAAGGAAATGACTCTGAAGATTGATGTTTTGTATATACCTAATTCTTATAGGAACATTATCTCTATAACTAGATTAACTTTATTAGGATACAAACTATTGTTTAAGAGAGATGTTTATATTTTATATTTTGATAATATAATGGTTGGCATGGGTTATGTACTTGATGGTCATTATTACTTGCAAAGTAATGTTAAAGCAATCCCAAGTATGTATGATATTAATGTCATGATTAGGAATAACTTTATTTTAAAATTTCTATGGCAACTTGAGAATAGGTCATATTGTTAAAGACAGACTCTTGAGGTTGGAGAAACAGGGAACCTTAGATTCACTGGGTTTTAAACAATATCTAACTTGTGAGTCATGCCTTCAAGGCAAGATGACTAGGTCACCCTTTGTTGGACAAAGGGAAAGTGCTAAGGAAATTTTGGAGCTAATACACAATGATGTATGTGGCCTATTCAATATAATGGCTAAGGCGGATTCTCCTATTTCATCACATTCACATATGATCTTTCAAGATTCGGTTATGTGTATGTGATGAAGCACAAGTACAAGGCCTTTAAAAAATTCAAATAGTACAAGTGTGAGGTGGAGAATCAGAAAGGAAAGAGTATTAAAACCCTATGGTTTGACTGAGGTAGGGAATACTTAAGTACAAATCTGTGGGCATATGTGTTACAAACCGCTTGCGATATTTTAAACTGTGTTTCGTCCAGATCTATCCCTTCTACTCCTTATGAGATGTGAATTGGTAGGACCCTAAGCATTAAACATTTTAGGATATGGGGTTTTCCAACCTATATTTTAAAGGTTGACAAATTGGAGGATATGACCGTTAATGGTAGATTTGTTGGTTACCCTATCGGATGTTCAGCATATTATTTTTATCTTCCAGAACAACAAAACATTGTTGTTAGTCGGGATGTTGTTGTTATAGAGAAAGAGTTTCTCCAAGGAGGCGACAAGGGCAAGAAGATAGAGTTGGATGGGAGCTCGTCCAGTGAAATCCAATAAGATGATCCCATTATAGTTGATCAACCCAGTGAGGAGCCTGTACTGGTCATTGATGTCTCCACAGTAGTTCCTTATAGATCAGGTATGGTATCTTGTCCTCTAGAGAGATATGGGTTTCACTTAAAGAATGTTCATAATTTGTTCATTCTTGGTGAAACTGATCATTCTGATGATCCTACTTGTTATGAGAAGGCTATATCGGACATAGACTCATCTAAATGGCTTAAGGAATATGCGATCTAAGATAGATTCATTATACAAACCATGTCTTGGAGCTGGGGGACCTGCCTGAAGAGGTGATTCCCTTAGGGTGTAAATGGGTCTATAAGCCTAAGATTGCCGTATACGAAAGGTGGAAACCTATAAAGCAAGTCTTGTGGCAAAAGGTTTCTGTCAGCATCAAGGAATTGATTATGAGGAGATTTTTTCCCCGGTAGCTATGCTTAAATCTATTTGGATCTTGTTAGCCATAGTAATACACTATGATTATAAGGTCTAACATATGCATGCTAAGACGGCCTTCCTTAATGGTCATATTGAGAAGAACATATTCTTGGAACAACATAGAAGTTTCGAATCCTAGGATGGCTCGAAAGTGTGCAGACTTAGAAGATCAACTTATGGACTCAAGCAAGCCTCGAGGAGTTGGAATCATCATTTTGATGAAGGATTACATCATATAGTTTTATTAAGAACATTTATTATCCCTGTATATATAAGAAGGTTTGTGGGAGCAAAACCACTTTATTGGTTTTATACATGGTTGATATTTTGTTGATAGGTAACAATGTTGGAATGTTATCGGATGTAAAACTATACTTATCCCAGACTTTCTCCATGAAGGACATAGGGGAGGCGACCTATATTCTCATAATTTAGCTCTATCAAGATAGAGCAAAGAGAATGATAGGGTTTTCCTAGAGTCTATACTTGGAAAAGGTGTTGAAGAGATTCAAAATATTTGATTCCAAGAAGGGACTGTTACCAGTAGGGCATGATATCCATTTTTCCAAGGAGATGTGTCTTAAGACACTTGAGGAAAGGGAGCAAATGGGCAAGATTCCATATGCTTTGACTATTGGGAGTTTAATGCATGTTATGTTGTGTACAAGGACTAATATCATATACATGGTTAGTGTGACTAGCCAGTTTTAGTCTAATCCAAGTGAGGAGCACTGGATTACAGTCAAGGCTATCCTAAAGTACACCTAAGAAAGACTAAGGATTTAACTTTGATATATGGAGGAGAGGATCTTCAGGTTGATGGTTTTATGAATTTTGATACCATTGCGAACTCCACTACAGAGGCCAAGTACGTTGCCATCTCGGATGTCACAAAGGAAGCAATTTGGATTTGAAAGTTTGTCACCGGACTAGGAGTGGTTCCTTCCATTGAGTCTATAATCCCTCTCTACTGTGATAATAATGGAGTCATTGCTCAGATAAAGGAGTCTAGGTCTCACTAGAAATCTAAACATATTGAGCAGCGGTTTAATGTGATCAGGGAGATTATTGGGAGAGGTGATGTAGCCATGCAAAAATTTGCTTCAGCCGAGAACCTAGCTGACCCCATGACTAAAGCCATGTCGCAGCACTAGCTAGTCCAGCATCTGGATAGGATGGGTCTTAGGTATTATAGAGAATGGCTCTAGTGCAAATGGGAGTTTGTTAGTGTTTATATGCCTTTTGAGCCATATTATTGTTATCTTTGTACATGTTTTTGTAATCGAATCCCCTTTATGGAAATATATGATGTATTCTTCATTTATGTTGGTTTTATATTTATGTTGAGAATACAGTCCATAAGCACTTAGTAGATGAATATTTCTCAGTTGATGAGAATGGAGTGACCATTCGGTATAGTTCATGTACTTTAAATATGTTCATAACCCTTGGACTCCTAGTTTGGGTCGCAATAGTTCCAGAAAGGTCATCACCTTTGTTTATCTTCCTAGTCAGTACAGGTTACAAATGGAATAGAAGTGGTGGGTCACCATTAGCATTGCAAACTGGGTGTCATGATAAATACGTGAATATCCATTAGTTGAGTGATCAAACAAAGAAGCTGGAAGAGGATGACATGAGACTTTACTGTCTGTCAATCATTAATTATCCATGATCATCTTTGTGTTTATAGTCCTTTGACTTGAGGTGATGCATGTCACTTATATAGGTGATTAATGTTTGTTATTGCTTACATGATGGAGTTATCTTTGCACCGGCATATGGCATGTGGTGGCCTTAGTTAGTTATACAGTGAGGTGTAGTGATCGACCAAAATAAGATTCATTCCTCCGAGTAAACGAAGCTAAGATCTTATGCCATTAGATTCTTCTCGATTTGAAATCCTTAGCCAAGTTGTTACCGTCAAGAATAGAGTCGTGATGTGGACATAGTATGTAATACCCTAGAAAGTCTTACCTTATATGCATGATCAAGTTCTCAGTTTTTGGTTAGAAAGCATTGAAATGATGGGAAATAATTTTAGAGACACAATTAGAAAACAAATGAATTACTTTTTCGGAAATAGTCGGTGTCGAAAACACTACCGAGAAAATAGCAGTCCGAGCAATAGTTGAATTTCTGATTCTGATCAGGAGGTAAAGGATCACATAAATTCATATGTAATTATGGTAAAAAGAAAGAGGTGAAAAACATGTAGGAACACTGAAAAAGTAACCAATGGCAAAATCATAAATAAATGAAACTTTGAAGGGTATAGTAGAAATGGATTTGTCTGGGTTTCAGAATGACTCTGAAACTATTTTTATAAATAAGTATAAATAAAAATAAGCCTTTTGATTCCCCACTTTGAAATCCAATTCTTAACAGAATTGTCAGAATAAATTACAGAAGAAGTTGAGGTCAAAGTATGAATACTTGAAAGTTTAAGGATCAAAATATAATTTGACATTTTTGCTTAATATTTAAGAATGCCTTAGGAAAAATTTTAGCTATCTTCTTCTTCTTCCTAAGGTTGGCCGAACCTTGTTCCATTTCTTCCTCTATTTCTTAAGCAAATTTCCTAAAGAAAATTCAAAGAAAACTTGAAATCAAACCTTTTTCTTCCATTTCCAACCCATTTCTTCCTTTAAATCACAAAGAAATTCAAGAAACTTTGGAAAGGGCATTTCGGGTGGATCTTCCATCTTGAGGTAATCAATTAGTTTGTTTAGTTTTATGGTTGTTTTAGATAATTTAGAGGTTGAATTAGATGGGTATGGTGGTTGATTACATTAATTGATGCATTTGAACCATTTTCCCTCATTTTCAAACCCTAGTGGAAGTTGTATGATTTGGCTTGATGAATTAGTGTTAGTTTATATTGTTTAAGCTTAGAATATATTAATTGGAGGCTAATGGATGATTAATTTGTGATTGGTTTGGTGTAGAAAATCAAGATTTCATAAGTTGTGCTTATTGCCTCCTTTGAAGCTTTTGGTGGAAAATCAATTTTCCAAGCCAATTTGGAGTGCTAGATGAGTTTAATATGCATCAAATAACATGTCTAATACCTTAGATTGAATATTGGAAACCATATGTGAAAAGCTTGTTTTGGCCGAACCCTTTATGCACTATTCATGCTTTGAATTTTTCTTTGTATTTCACTTGATTTCTATGTCATAATTGATCCATTATATGATGTTATTTATTGGTTAATCAATGCCTATTGTATTGCTTTGATTGTGAATTGTTGGTGTGTATTAGGGCAATGTTGGAGTTGCATCCAAACCTAGCCAAATTGTCCATTCTATTATGCCCACCATGTGTTTGATGAAATACCTAGCTATTTTGCCATTGGCCCATCATTCCTTTATCCATAGGCCTACCAATTTGAATGCCATTGTCACCAGCGACATTGACATACCTATTGTGCCTACCATTTGCCAATGTATAACCTATCTTTGTTCCATACCTTTGTTGTATACCAAACCATTTACCATTGCATAACTATTGCTTATTGTTATTCTTTTAATCCAATTGCTACTTGAAATGACTAATATTGAGATAATTGCTATTGATGATATCATTATTGCATAATGATATCTAATGATATGTTTCACTCTTGTATTAACCCTAATATGGCTTGACAGAGTTGCCACTCCGACAGGGTAGTGGGTACATATTGTCGGCAATATGCACATTGTTTACTGATGCCCTAGCTGGGAAGGGTTCTGGTCCTAGCCATAAGACCTGATCAGTTTTATGCTTACTGATATTGATATGAGATTGACTGTATGTTTACATATAGTCCCTACTGTTCTGGACCTTTATCTGTCTTTCCATATTATACCAAACCTTTGATATGACTATTGACCATTCTGTCATCATCTGTTATTGATTCTGAAATCTGATGATATTGACATTATTGTTTCAACCGTTATTTATCCAAACTATATTCATTGGCAATGCATATTAGATTCACTGAGTATCTTATATACTCACCCCTTTCTTTGTTTACCCATTTCAAGTGCTGAGTAGATAGTAAAATCTCAATTTTAGACTCTCTATGGATTCCTACAATATTTTATTATCGATGTAATTATTTTGAATACTGTATTTTTGATGTTCATAATCTAGCTGCTCCATGGGGTATGTATGGGTTAGTTAGGATATGAACATGTTTGTATGATATTATATGATATCTGAGTATTGATATGAAATATGATGATGGATGTTACAGCCAACAACATAAAATTACAGACAGTTTACAGAATGGCAGAATGAATAGTAACTAAGTAAATGGATTAATTAATTGATAGTTATAGATATTTGCATGTGATACTAGGTTCTATGGGTGTCGATCGCCATTGACATCTCCTGCATCCTAGGACCATCGTGATCCGAAATCTAATCATGACAGAGGTGGTATCAAAGCTCTGGGTTACAGATATCAAAGCATTAGGTTACAGACCTTAAAGTTCTAGGTTACAGATGAATAGTACCTGAATTATAGAGGAATAGTAATTAAGTACAGAATGGGTAGAATTAAGTGAACCATGGAGCATAGGAATTCATGTGTTGTCTTTTGCTATATTTGTTAGGTTGATATTTTATCTATTTAATTAGGGACAATATTAAATAATTTATACTTATTTTAATTTCTTTTTAACCCATTGTAGCTAGTTAATGTGAGTTTTAGTTGAATTTATTTACTAGGTAAGCAGAGTTTAGTTTTAGAAATAACTTATCCAAAAATCTGGAATAAATTGTGTGTTGATAATAAATTGCTAACAAGGATAAATTGCATCCCAAATCTTAGTTTTTGTGCAGATGGAAAATTGGTAAAAGGAATTAAATTGCTAACAAGGATAAATTGCATCCCAAATCTTAGTTTTTGTGCAGATGGAAAATTGGCAAAAGGAATTGGCTTGGATATGATACAAGGAGAGTCGGACCACTAAGCAAAGATCAGCCAAGTCGCAGAAAAGAAAATAGGCAAATTTGGCACAGGAAGCTGCAAGTCATAGACTCTATAACCGGGTGACCCGATTACCTTGAGGTGCAGAACCGGTTATTCGTAGAAGGACCCGGTTAGCGCTTATACAATTCATTCACGCGCTAACCGGTTTGTCAAGACCCGATTTTTAACAGGCAGGACCTGGTTTTTGAGGAAATTTTAGGGTTTTTTTGGAAGTCAAGCACATCTTTCGGCAATAAATAGGTACCCTAAACTTCCAAGAAAGAGATCGGAACTTTGGAGAGCTTTAGCAGTCGCCAAGAATTCCACAAAAACATAAGAACTGGATTGCTATGATTTTTCCTTGGAGACTTAAGATTTATGCAGAATTGATTTCAAGATTTATTTTCTTCCATTTAGTATTTGTAAGGAGTACTTTATTACAACATTGCATCATTGATTTATTGATAATTATTGTTGAGATGAGTTTTGAGTTGTTTAATTTAATTATTATTCTTTCAATTTTCAGTATGAGTAGCTAAACACCTTCTCAGGGTTGAGATGGATTCATTAGGTTGATTATTAGATGTTGAGGTTTGAATTAATTAGAAAAGATTACTTAGGATTAATTTATTAATTTTGGGCTTTTAAAATAATGAGATTAACTGGCCATTAATTTTACTAATTAATGATTTTATATGAAGTAGCGAGAGTGGAAGTATAAAATTGGTTCGTGAAATAAATAGACCTGGGGAACGTGTTGCTTAGAGATAAGGACACTCATTTGTGATCCTTGTAAGGGTTATCCAAAGAACTTAATGAGTTTATGTTAATGTCTTAAGATCACGAGAGTAGACTTAAGTTTAGCATAAATATTTGTAATTCGCCTTGAGAGAGGGTTTAACATAATTTT
>CANXYC010137836.1:0-31337 GCA_948193065.1 Aleurites moluccanus
CTACATATCTCTCTGAAGAGATTATTGGTGACGAGCTTGGAAGGAAAGCTAAAGCTGTTGCGGAAGCTTAGTGGACCCAGTCTACAAAGGTATATATTATAAATGTTTTAATTGTATAATTAAACGTTTATGTCTTCCAACTGATCTGCTAATAATAATTAGCTTAGAGGTCTAGCTTTAACTCAGGCTAGGAGGGAAGAGTTGAGTGCCGATTTTAGACTGTAATATCCATTCTTTGCTATTTATGAACAAAGAATAAGAGAATTACCTGTTGCTATAGAAAGGATTGAAAGACTTGAAAGGCCTAATAAAAGAGATTTTGAACTTAAAAATTTTATAGACCAAGAACTTGAGTTTAATAATTTCCATTATTTAGAAAGGCTTGGTGCTTTTGCACATTTATTGGATGACCAGTAATTTTTCGAATTGCTCTTATCCTGATTGTCATCACTTAGATTACGGTGTAAGCAAGGATCCAGTAATAGGGTTATTAAATTATATTATAGATCGTTTATACTCTCTAAATAATTCTATAAATAAATTGTTCAAAAATTTAGAAGAGTTGACTCTTAGACAGAGTGAATTTTTGAAATTTTTCCTTGAGAACAAAGGTCCATTAAGACTTATTGCTAGCTCTCGTTATCACAACGAGTATAAAAAGCTGAAAGAAATCAGAAATAAAAGAAAAACCCTTTAAAAGATCTCTAGGAGTAGCTCTCCGTAATTTCGCCTCTTAACAGAGTGATTAGAAGGAGGGCAGACTCACTTGAATGGTATTAAAGCCTAAAAGAGAGGGTTTTGGGATTTCTTTGAAAAAAAAATAAGGTTTTGAGGGTAAAAATAGAAATAACTTAAATTTATAGCAGATAATGACTGTTAGTGAAACTAAGTTAAAAGTTAAAGGATTTTTGTGTTATGTTTTAAAATTTAAGAACGATAATATGCATTAGTCAATACTTTAGGGACTATCGGTGAAATTCTCCCTTATTTTATAAAAATATAATATTTAGTTTTTTATTTTTAATTTTAAAATAACGTTTTAAATTGATTATTTTAATACTCAAAAATTTATTTAATATTTTTTAAATTTAAAAATAACACTTTATATCTATTTTAAATAAATTTAAATACTCTTATAATTAAGAATCAAATTAAAAGATGAAGAAAATTTTGTAAGTCCGCATTGAAATAAGGGTCAACTCTAGCACTTAATTATATCAACATCATCATCGTTAAGTTCCTATGCATGATGTTGATGTAATCTATCAAAAACATTTTAATAAAAAATGAGTTGGAAGGGCTTAGAAAGTAATATACTTCATCTGAACAAAAATATAGTAAATTAATAGTTAGCCATTTCCAATTTAACTGTAAAGCGGCGTTTTATGTGAAATAGTTACTTCGATCAAACTCTATTACATCACACTATAAAATGATATAATGAATAATAAAACACTAAATTTAATATTTTACTGTTTATCAATGCTAATTTTTTTTAATTTAATTTATATATGTAAAAAATTTATAATTAAAATTAAAATTTTATAAATAAGCTTATTATTTTTTTTAACTTTTATTATTTAGTTTTTAATTTATACAAATAATTAATTTTAAAAATTTTAATTTATAAAAAAATCCTATTATATTTGAATTGTAATTTTTAATAAAAAATTTCAAATATATATATTAATTCTTACATAAATATTTAAATTAAATACAAACAATAAAATTAAAATTAACTAAATTTTTGCAAAAAAAAAACCCTATTTTAAGAAAACTAATTAATTTAGACGTATAATATAAGAATTTTAAATAATATAAATTATAAATATTCATTATTATATTATATATTTAATTTAATTATAGGTCTCGGTTGATTATTATTATGTTTCGAATTGATTGAATTTAGTCTCGATTAATTTGATTAGATCTTGAATTATCAAAACTAAGTCTTGGTTTATATATTAAATACAAATATTAATAGAAAATATCAACACTGATAATATTAATTAAAATTATCATAAACATTTAAAATACATATTAATATAATAACATAACGTAGATTAAAATATAAATAATTTAATAATTTGATAGATCAGTTTCAGATCCTTAAATATTATTAAAATATTAATCAAAAATATTAGTAATAGAAGAAGACCCTTGTTGTTGGTTTCTTTTTTCTATAATTTTTGTTTATTCAATTTTAAAGTACTCATATACGTTTGGATTAATAATTACGTTCAAGTTATGAAATAAAATTTTATTTTCCTTTTTCATTTCTTTCACAGTTAGATATTCATTTGCTTCTGCTCTCTGTCAAAACTGGTCTCTGTCAAAATTGCTCTCTGTCAAAACTACTCTTTTTTAATATCTCCATAAGTTGTTTATTATCTTATCTAAGATTATTATATAATTATGCCATATATTTATCATTTTTTTAATTAATAAATTATTATAATTTAAATTGTTATATTATCACTTTACTAAATTAATAATTAGATTTTTTTAATAAATATGTAAAACATATTTATTTATGGATAGTTAATGAAATATTATAAAATAGTAGGGAATTATAATAAATTGTATAAAATAGATAAAAAATAATATAAAAAAAAATATTTTTTTGGTGTAAAAAATAGTGTTAAAAATTAAATTATGATTGGAGATGAAATTATTATTTGATATAATATAAACTGTCAAACGGTATAAATTTGACTGCATTTTGATTTTATGGTTTGGAAATGGCATCAGTACTTATTATTTAAAAATTAGTAGTTATTAGTTATTATTTAACAATTATTAATTATTACTTTATAATTCAACACTTGTTAATAATTGATGATTTATATATATATTAAAAAATACTTTAAGATTAATTTCATGTTTTTATACTTTAACTTGTATAAAATAATAAAATTATTTAGGTAAATATATTTACGAGTCAATTAAAAATAGTTATTGGTTAAAACTTTACAAAATTAATAGTAATCAAGAGTTTAATACAATCTCAAGTTTTTGGATTTTATGTATTTATATATTTTTTTTCTCTCTTCAGCAAATTTACTAATATATTTTTTTTTTCAGTACATATATTTTTATACATATTATATATTAATATTTTTAAATTTTATATTATATATTTTGTTTCCATTGAATACATATATTTTTATATATATTATATTTTAATATTTTTATCCATATCTTTAAAGAGTTATTATGAGTTAACAATTAATAATATATATAATATAGTTAAAGTAATAAATTCATTGATATTAGTTTTTTTATACGGTTTCATATAATACGGTTCGATTCAATTTGAATATCAATTTGATAATAGTAATGAGATTTAAAGTTGTATCAAAATATTTTTATTAGTATAATCATAATTGGATATGGTCAAACAACCAATGAGATTTTCAATTTTAAAAATTTTTAATTCAATTATTCGATTCAGTTCGATAATAATTTTTGACTATTGCTAAAAATAATAATAAGAAAAATTATAGCCATTGATGATTATAATAATTATTATAAATACAGCAAAACCTCTATAAATTAATAATGTTGGAACAAATAAATTCTATTAATTAAAAGAAGTATTAATTAATCAATAAATTAATAATTTATTAATTTAACGAGAGTATTAATATTTAATCAACTAAAAAATTAGTATTTTACCTAATTTTATAATCAATTTAATATGAGTTAAACGAATTGAAAAAAATATAATGAATTAATAAAAATGAAACAACAAAAATATATTATTAATTAAATATGAATTAAATATATTAAATAGAAAAATATGTGTAAATTGAATATGAATTAAATGAAAGGTAAAAAAAAAAAATATGAACATAATTGTTTAAATTTAAAATAATTTTTATAAAAATCATTCCAAATAATCTCTTATGTTTTTCATAATTGTAATGGCTTCTCATCCAAAAAGTATTTAAAAATTAATCATATCAGATAAAATGTGTAAAACATAATGTAAATATAATAAAAAAAAATTATATATACTAAAAAAGAATTGCAATAATGAATTCTTGACGGATTTCACTTGAAAATTAGTTAAAATATAATATCAAATACATTAAAAAAAAAATTAGAGATGAGAACGCACTCAATGCATTAATAACACTTCATATGTTTTTATTGAAATTCGAGAGTTTAACTTCAAAATTTTTAGATTCAATAAGAAAAATTAGAGATAAAACTCAACTAAATTTAAATTTCAAGAAAAAATAAATAAAAATAAGCTTATATTTTAATAAAGTATTATAGTCTATTATATATAAAATATTAGTAAATTATTAATAATAAATTATTAATTTATAATATAAATGGGGCCATATAATTATGTATAAATTTTCAGAAAAATATTATCTTATTAATTTATTAAAATTATTAATTTAGTCTACTAATTCAAATAAAAATCGGATAAAATTATTATATAATAAAAATTATTAATTTATCGAGTATTAATTTATAAAAATTTTACAATATGTATATATGTTCCAATCTTATCTTTAAATTAGATAGAGTTTTTTTGCTATTTGTTTTTTCCTTTTCTAGAAGAACTAGGGTAATAATATATAAAGATACAACATTCCATTACAAGAAGTTTAATTATGAGAATGACTTTCATTTTCTACATAATTAACAGTAATTGCGCTCATGAGAGTGCTATTTGTTTTCCATAAATAAAACTATGGTTTATATGGATAATGAGCTAGTGTAAATTAACTTTTGAAAACATCAAAATCAGTGAATGGGAAACACATTTGAAAAGAAGAAGCAACAAGTTGGAACTATCTTAGTTTCTCTTAAGTTTTGGAATTTTTTTGGGATTTAACGGCGGAGGAGATCAAAGTTTATAGTGGGGATATTAAATTTACCCATTATAGGGCACTACACCTCATAACATCACTACCTCACCTAACTCACAACACTAATAAATAAGGCAACAACCAATAAATTAAATTTATCAGAAAAAATTGAAATTGAGAAAAGAAAAGAAAAAAAAAAAGCGTTGATTTCATGATCAATAGAATCCAGATTTAACATGCTTAGGTTGTTTGAATAATTATGGGGCTTCAATTCATTAATTTTTTTTTTAGTGTTGTAAAGGAGAAATTGATTTAAATCGATTATTCAAGAGATTGAAATCGAAAGGTTTTAAATTCGAGTCGAAATCGAAATTAAGTTAAAAAAAAGAAGAAGAAAGAGGTAGGTTAATTTCGTTTTCAGTGGAAGTTCTTCTTCATATGCTTTTAATACACTTTCCTTGTGTCTGCATTTGAAAGACTATATTTGAATCGGCCGACTGTGACAGACGACCAAAAAACAATTAATTTCATGTTTTTTCTATTGAAAAATGCTCAAATGGGATGTAACATTGCAAGCATGGCATCCACACATTTGGAAGAACTTCCATTACCACTATTGAATTTTTTTTTCTTCTTTTAACATAAAAATAAATGGCGTCATGAAATTGATAGAGTTTAAATTTTTAGTCTTCTATCCTTAATTATTAGACTATTAATTAAAAAAAATCAAATATATAAAAATATATTTACTCAAAAAATAAAATAAAAAATTATATGCAATTTTAGAGTTGTTATAAAATAGAAAGTTAGAAACTTTATGCATTAATGCACTTTACTCATAATTAAGTGGGATTTATTTAAAATGACAAAAGGTATATCTCAAATAATTACTCCTTCTATATATTTTTTTTTTTCTATTGTTTAAGATTTTGTATACATATTAAAATATTTATTAATTAAATTTAAAATAACTTATTTAAGTTTATATTTTTAATTTTATTTTAAATTAAGTTATTATATTTTAATTAAATATTATAAGGGTGAATTAAGAAAAAATAGATAAATATTATTTTATAAATTTAAAATGACAGTTAAAATATAAATGGTTAAATTTTTAAAAATACTGATAAAAAAAAAACGGAAAGAATATAAGAGAAGATATATACACTAAAGGTAATTCAATTCAAAAATATTAAATAATTTTTATGGCAAATATGTTCCTAAAATATATATATATTTTTTTAAGAATAATAATATAATGCGTATCATTTTATAAATTTCAATTTTTTACAGACTATTCCAATCATATTTATTGCCGAACAAGGATATTGTTGGCAACAATACTACTAACAAAGCTATGCGTGATTAGCCAATTAAATATATTTTTTAATTGAATTGCATAGTTAATTACACTAATAATATTCATTTCAAATAATGTGATTAGAAATTGGAATGTTGTGGTAACTCATATTTTTAGAAAAACGAATTTTAGTGCGAACTGATTAGTTTATTTACAATATATTTAAAATATAGGTAATTATGTAATTTCGATATAGACAATTATTTGTTTTGATATTTTTAAAAATATAGAAAATTATATTAGAATGACAAATCAATATCATATTAATAAATGGATATTAGTAACCCTATAAGAAAAGAAACAATTTATGAGGATGGATTAATGAGACCCCATAAAATTTATTATAAAAATATATATTTATTATTTAAAATTTTATTTAATATAATATTATAAAATTTAAAATATTATATTTTTATAATAAAGAAAAAATATATATGTTGTAACCTGTGGATCGTCAATTTTTTTTTATATTATTTTTATTATAAAAATATATATATATATTTTTTAAATATATAATATAATTTTTATTTTAGAAAAATCAAGTGAAAAAATTGAAAAAAAAAAATTATTCAATTTTCCTTTTTATTTAAAAAATACAAAAATATAATTATATTATATTATATTATAAATTTTACAATATTATAAATTATTATATTAAATTTTATGTAAATTTTAATTAAATTTTTAATTAATAAAATTATATTTTTATAATAAATCTCATGGGTCTCATATCTTTGTGAATTGTGCATTTTCTTAAATGATTGATAATAGTAATAAATTATATTTTCATGTGTTGATTTGTCATTCAAACTAGAATTATTACATTATATACACTCTAATGTAATGAAACAAACAATTTTTAGAACAATGTTTTTGAAAAAATGTTTAAAGCTTAACTTGATTGTAAACATAATTTAATCACAAATGCATATACAGTATGAACAATCCTTCTCCTCTAATATTAAAAAAAAAAAAAAAAAACCTTGATACCAACGGAAAGCGTTAATCATATATATCTCATATTATATACATATTTTTTTCTGTAGGGAGAATCTTAAAGAGGAAGAGAGAGTGTTTGTTCTAAAGACTTCAATTTCTATCCTCTTATATTTCTAGATAAGCCCATTTAAAGTAGACAACGCCTTTCACTTATTAAGCGCAAAACAAGAAATCATATTCGTGGGTTAAACTAATGTAAGCCCATTTGAAATAGAAAGATTAACGTATAATTGATTGGCCCAGTAAATTCGCTCTCTATCCACCCAATTAATTCAATTTTCTAAATGCCCATCATGCTGTCGTATGAGAAAAATTTGTAAATTGAATGAACTAATTCAATTAATCTGCAAAATTTTCTGTCCCATCGCCGATCGATCACCATTCGCACCAGCAGGTGACGTTGCCGGCTTGCAGCTGTCTCCACCCAAATTGACCTTGGCCATTTCTTTATGAGAAAGCAAGAAAATACAAACAATAAGGAATAAGCAATTATATAATAAAAAATTAGCATTCTCTGGATGAGTTTCTCCTGAAAATGTGTCTTGAGTTTCTGTAATGGTAAATGGAAGGAGGATAAACAATAAGAAATAACATTAGATTTTAAGTTGAGTTTAAGATATAATCATAATTAAAATTAGTAATTAGATAATTATCTCTTAAATTTATATATATATTTGACTATTTCTACGACGTGAGACATTTTAATATTTCAACACTTTTCTTTCAATTAGTAACTAATTTAATCGAATTGTCACTTAATAATTATTTATATTGTATTTAAGATTTAATGGGTTCTAGCCAAATAGATATTATTTATTAGTAATTGAGAATTAATGAGTCATAGTCCAATTGATAAAATTTATTGGTACATATGGATAATTTAAGTGGCAGAATAAAAATATATTATATTAAACTTTTTATAATGGATCTAAGAGAAAAATGAGAAGAGGTCAAATAATAAAAAATAACATTAAATTTTAGAATGAGTTTAAAGTATAATTATAATTAAAAATTAAAATTAATAATTAAATAGTTATATTTTAAACACATATAAATATTTTATTATTTGACTATTTTTTCAATGCGAGACATTTTAATATCTCAGCAAAATGGTTGTAAGTCATGGTAACTCATATTAGTTTGTCTCTCACGTAGGAATCACTGTGCCCAACAGTATCATCATCTGTGTTTATTTGCAATTGAAAGATAATATTAGTTTTCAACAATTAATAAGGAGGCAAAAAAATATTGCAAAAAAAAAATTCTGAAAACATACCATATTATGGTGGTGAAGTGGTTGTTAGAGATGGTAATGGCAGTTGAATCCATGACAACATCAACAAACAATTCCATCCACACAGTGATCAGGAAGGAAATTATGGTCAACCCATGTGTGTGTTTATCCAAAACTAAAGATAACATCACCAATATTGCTTCTTTTTCAATTTTTTCTTTCTTATTTAATGGTTATTGTGTTGTAAAAAAATATTATGGTATTTTGTTAAAAATTTATTAATGAAAATTGGTCTTCGTCGGATGGAAAATTATTAAATATTTTTAATATGATTTGAATAATAAAAATCAACGAAATAATTAAAGTGGTAGACGAAATTATAATAGAGGTGAACTAATTAATTCCTCAATAAATAAGGACTAGTTAATATTAAATAATAATTTATCCTCTCTTTTTTTATTTTTTTATTTTTGTTGTCTCTTTCATTTTCTCCAAACAGTAGTGATATGATAGGTAGTGGTTAGCAGACCAAATAAAGCAAAGAATAATGATCCATAATTACCGAAAAAGTTAAAATTAGGAAAACACAGAAGCTTGATGCAACCATCAATTATTATATATTATGATTTTTTGAATAAAAACTCTATTTTAAAAATAAAATTTTAAAATTATCATTTTAATAAAAAGTTATTATTTATAATTTAAATTTTTTATATTTTTAATTTTTAAAATAATATTTTAAATTAATTATTTAAATATTAAAAAAATTCATTTAATATTTTTTAAATTTCAAAATTACGTTTGATATTTTTTAATTTTAATTAACTCGATATTGATATTATCTCTTATGATGTTGCATAAATATGGAATTATATAATTAATAACTAGTATGTATTTGTATGTCAAATCTTATTGGATGATGATCTGCCCAAAACAATCCCTTATCACCTTCATATATCATGTCTCAGTACTATATATTAATTATATGTATTGGATGATATATGTGTAATGAACATAAGCTTAACATCCATCGAATTGAATTCATAGTCTCATATTTTAATTTTTTTTTTTCAAGTCATATTTAAATTTATTAAATTTTATTAATTTATATTCGAGTAGGAAATATTCTAAATTACTTAATTCAGAAGAAATAAATAAAACAAGACTATTTGGTAATGCTTTTGAAATTAATTCTTTTAATTAGATGTACTAAGTATAATTTAAATATTAATTTCAAACATGTTAATTATATAATTAACATGTTTAAAATTAATATTTAAATTATGGTACATTGAGAAAATTATTATATTAAAAATATTAATTAGAAGTTATTAAAATGTTATTATACACATGTACGAGAAGTTAAAGTAATTCTAACTTGTAAGAAGGGTCATACTATTTCAATGCTATTGCGGCATTGCTATTATGACTATATCACAACTTTGATCTAACAATAGGAGAAATTGTTAGTGACATTACGTGGAAAGTAACATTATGCATATGAAATTCTAAGAAAAAGGATTATAATATAAGTAGTTGTTTAACTTACAGTCACGGTATGATATTTCAAAGTTTGTGGAGTCAAAAATTTAAATGTAAAATAAAATTTTAATTTAATAAAAAAAATAAAAATTTTGAAATTTTTGAATGCGATAATTATATAATTATTAAAATATTTATATGTAAATTATAATGAAATATATATATAATAAATAAAGTTTATAGAAATTTAGGAAAGATTAAATGTATTTATTATTATTATATATATATATATAATATTTAATTAAATTTAAAATTTTTGAAGAGCCAACGTATATATTTTTTTGAAAAATACATAAGGTGTAAAATGCAAATTTGAGGAGATTGGGAGGTCATGGCCTCCTCTAATCTCTATATGGTACAACTACTATTAATTCTTTATGTTTAGTTTTTTGTATCTATAAATCGAAATCATCTATATTTTTAATATATTCTTATAATTTTATTATTAATATACATGTACATGATTAATAATATTTTTATTAATTTTATGATGATAATATTTAAATTTTTAATTATTTTAAATAGTCAAAAACTTTTTAAATATATATTTAACTTTTTTTAATTTTAAAATATATTTTGATTTTTATTCCTATGTCATATTAAGGTTCATTTAATTTAATTATTCATAATATCTGCTAATTGTTAGTTATTATTAATAGCTGTTAGTTGGTAATTAATAACTGATGGCTGTCAGTGTTTTAGTAAAATTATTATTAGTTTAAGCTATTAATATGTTTAATGAATAATATTTATCTTTTTATTTAAAATTATTTAAAAATGATAATTTAGTATTTTTATTTAAATAAATATGAATTTTTTTTAAAATTCAAATTATATTTTTTTTAAATAATAACTATTTAACAGTTACCTAATAATTAACAGTTATCATTAATCAAATATATTTTATACAGCTGTTGATAATAAAAAAACTAACAACTGTATCAAAATTTTTTACCAAATACTCACTAAATGTTTATTTCATAAGACTTGTTCTAGTTAAAAAGATTAATTTTTATTTTTTATTAATATTTTAGAATTTTTTATTTTTATTAATTTTAAAATAAATTATTTATTAATTCATGCTAATTTTAAATAATTTATTTTTATTTTATATGCCTTAAAATGACAATTAAAAATATTTAATTAATTAAAAATAAATTTTATAGTTCATTGTTATTTTATTAATATTTAATTTTTTACATATTTTTTTATTTTATATATTTAATATTAATATTTAAATAATACATAACAAATAATTATATATTTAATCAAATTAAAATGTTTGACTGGACTCCATGATAATTAGAATATGATTAACTAAGGAGAGAGGGAAATTGATGATTCCTAAAATGGGAAAATATTCTTATTCTGGATTAGTTTTAAACGAACCAAACAATAAAAATTACAACTACTCATTTCAATTTTAATTTCAGATTTATTTTTAGCCAACTAAACAGCCTAAATATATATATCAAAGGTGTTTTATTAAAAATAAAATTTTAAAAATATCGTTTCAAAAAATTATTATGTCTAATTTTTTTTATTATAAAGTTCAAAATAAAATTATAAATTAATCATTTAAATATTTAAAAAATTATTTTAAATTTTTTAAATTTTAAAATATAATTATATATCTATTTTAAATAGATTTAAAAATCACGTAATTTCTAATAGTACTAATGATGGTTTAGTAGAAACTAGATCACTTCGATTAGAATCGGGAAATTGCCAAGAATTTGTTCTGAGAAACTAGCCAGTTGTCAATGCGTTTTTCAATTTTATTGTGCCAGCTTAACAGTTAGCCACAGCAGGAAGTTGCCGCGAACCTGGAACCAAGTTTACTAGTTGTCTACATAATATGGCCTTTTCAAAATTGATTAAGAAAATCGTTTATCAAAGTAAACCTTGTTGAAGTTTCAACTTATTCATCAGATCTAATTAAAGAAATTAATTTATGGGATGCAGAATCAAAGCCATTCCATTACCATGTAAGATGACCTCCTCTGTGACAGCCTACATGCCGGCATGTTTTTTTGCGGTTTACATATGCAAATTTTTGTCTTTTCATAACACAGAAAAGACAAACTTAAACAACTTCTGTCAGAATTCCATGACCATAAAATTATCCAAAAAAAAAAAAAAAAATTGACATCATTTTAATTATATTACTATTATCATCCACACAAATAAGAATTCATATATAACCATTAAATTAATAGCCAAGTGAGAGTCTTATCTTGTTATGTAAGAGATAATAATCCCCTTCTCCTATAAATTGAGTGCTTATCTAATTGTGTTTCTAATGTATTAAAAAAATGAAAAACATTTATACAAATAAAAAGATGAGACACTATAATTACTCCATATAATTTTAAATATATAAATTCACAGGAGATTAATTAATACATGAATGTATACACAAATTGAAAAACACATACATAGCAGTATTAATCTTTGTGGTTCTGCAATATTCTTTAATTGATTCATTTCTATTTTTATTCTAAAATTCTAGCAACTAAAAAATCTAATTAATCATACAAGAAATTCGATATATAATCTAATAATAAGTATATATATTTTTAGACAATAAATTTATATCTAATAATAAGTATTTTTTTTAGACATTAGGTTCAGGATTCACCATGCAATGTAAAAAAAAAAGAAAGAGTAAAATCAAGAAACTGCATGAAACAATCAATTAACCCTAGTAATGTTCAGAACCCTCTCTCTCATAGTACTGGAGAGCATTAAATCTTCTTGAATCCTCTTATTTCTTGGATGTAATAACTTGGATAAAAACCCAACTTTTTTCTTATCATCGTTAGCTCCAATTTCTTTATTGTCTTTATTTCTTGTAACAAAAGCCAACGATCTACTCTTGGTGAGCACATTCTTGCCACTTGTTAATAAAAAAGATAAAGACGATGAACCTTTATCATTATTATTGTTATGAAATCTATAACGATGCATCGGAGAGGAACAAGAAGAACAAGAAGCAGTTGAATAGGAAGATAAAGAAGAAGAAGAAGAAGAACAAGAAATGGAATGAATTGTGGAACGGGAAGAACTTGAAACTGAAAGCCGAGAAAGCTTTTCAATTAAACAAATAGAACAAACTCCTGGAGATTGCTTGTGTTTTGGGTGTTTTTTGCATTTAGTAAAATCAAGCTTGTTGGAACGAACTGGGTATTTGTTGAAATGTCCCATTTTTTTTTGTTTTGGTTAGCATTAGCAAGTGGGTGTTTTTTAGGGTATATATAAAAGTGTTTTGTTTGGTGGTTTTTCCATGATAGTTCATGGGAGGTTTCTTTGAAATGGTTATTTTGACAACGATTTTGGGCTGGTGAGGACTAAATGTACGGTTTCGATTAGAGTAAGGATTTGTGGGGTCTAATGAGTGGGTGGCTGTGATGTGTTGCGTGGAGGAAGTGGTATAAATTGGAAAAAAATAGGATGAAATAAATTCTGTGGGGGCGGCTTGGAAATTTGGAAAATTAGCTTTGCTGTACGTAGTCTTTTTCCTTCTCTCTTTTTTTTTTTTGGAGTAGGAACGGCGCCGTATTAAAAGGAAGAAAGGTCTATAAAAAGCACTTCCCTGGAAACACACTTGGAAAACACTTTTTAAAAAGGCTGTTGATTCAACCAATCAATAACTGCCACGCAAGTCATCTCTAATTTTAACACAAGTCAAGCAAAAGATATCCTATCTTGAGCTTGAAAACTTTAGACTTGTTTCCCATTTTATCCGATTTTGTATCCTCAAGCGGGGGTTAGAATACTACTACTAGTAATAATATTTATTTTTTCTTACTTAGGATTAGATCCAAATTCAAAAAATTTTATTCTAATATCATATTTATATTTAATTTAATTTTTAATCATAATAATGTGTATTTTTTCTAATTTAAAAATAAAAATTAATATTCACACATATAATTTTTTACAGATACGAAATTATAATAAATCAAGATGAACCTCAATTATCCTTATAAAAAATTTTATTAACTCATAAAAATATTTTTGCTTAATTCTCAAAATTTAATTTTTTACATAAAATTAATTCTTGACTAAGTTAAAATTACTTTTTTGACTTCATATATATAAAGAATATTATGTATGTTGGATTTTTAATAATTTATCTTCTAATTATCCAAAGATTAAGGTATTCAGTAAATAACTGATTCAAGGATTAATTTAATTTATGAAGAGTTTATTTCTACAAAGATAAAAAGACATTGCTCCATTATCTATCTTATTTATTTATTTCCAATTAAAGGTAACCATGCGATCTGTTTCCTATTTATTGGATAAATTAATTAGACTATTAATTGATCCAGCGTTGAAAGAGCAAGCACGAGTTCAATGACGTCAGCCTTAAATGACAAATTTTAAAATGGCGGAGTGAGAGTAGACCGCCACCAGCATTCGGTTTTGGACTTTAGGTTTACTTACACAGCACTCGCCCACTTTCATTGTCACTCGTAAGCGGAGAAGGGGCTATGAAGATCATCATCTGCTCCATCTTTAACTTGTCACATTGCTTGAGTCGACATAAAAGCCAAAAAGAAAAGGGTAATACCCCTCAAAATGATATTAGGATTAACTACTATTTAGTTTCTGATATTTATCGAAATTAACAAAATAATTTTTATATTTTAAAAAATTTACTATTTAATCTTGATTTTTTTTATTCCGTCATATGAATAAGTCATTTCAGATATTCTATTTGTTCATCGATTTATGAATGAAATGTTGTGCTGAAACTTAATTGAATACTCAACACTTTTTGAAACTTTTATTAAAATCGTGAAGTAAATTATATTTCCTGATTTGATATGATGGAAAATAGTACACTATGTAATCATACTATTTTATCAATATATAATTGCACATATTGAGCAGCTAAACTTTCAGAAAAAGAGTTGACTTGATTAATCAATCAACAATCACTTAAATAAAATCATATCATTGTGGAGTTCTCGGTAGACCCATTATAAAATCCATGATAACCTGTTTTAATTTCCAATCCGATAACTCTATTTCCTATAGCAATCTCGGTGACTTTTGATGCTCGAATTTCACTTGTTGACATGCTAAATACGTAAACACATATTTAGCTATGCTTTATGTTTGACCACCAATAAACTCCTTTATATCATGGTTCATCCTGGGGTTATATTTTACAAAATACTCGGACCATTTTTGCTTCATTCTAACCCTATACTTTCTCTTTTTTCGTCTGTAAACAACAATCACTTAATAATTAATCCTTAATTAGTCGAATTTAGTCTTAATTAATTGAAATTAATCATTAATTAAATAAAATATAGTAAGATTTAATTCATCCAAAATGAATCGAATTTGAATCTTAAATAGTCGAAATTAATTCTAAATTAATAAAAATAGTCAAAATTTAAAATTAGTCATAATTAATTTAAAATGAGTCGAAATTAAATTTTAAATAATTAAAATTAATTCAAAATTAATCAAAACAAAGTCAGATTTCAATATTAGTCATAATTATTGCAAAATAAATCGAAATTAAATCTTAATTAGTCAAAAATTAATACTTACTACATTTCAAAATAAATGTCCTAGTTGTAAAATGCACAAATATTAATAATTTTTTTGGACTATTTTAATATTTACTTTCTCCTAATTAAGTACAACTATCTATTTTATTATTTTAATATCTCTCTCCTAATTAAATATAATTATTTTCTTATTTTTTATATTTTTAAAAGATAATAAATGTTTTTATTTTTTCTATATGAGGATATTATTGAAATGTTAAGGTAAAATATAATTTAAATTAGAAAATATGATAATTAAATTTGGACATACTAAAAAAGAAATTATAACATTTATTTTGGGATGGAGGGAGTAGTAAATTAATCAAAATCAAATCATATTTCAGGTAAATATATTAAAACAATATCTCTGGATATAATTTTAGTCGAAATGTAGTCAAATATTGAAGTAGTCTAATTTATTAAGTTAGGATAAAATTTCTACTAACTTCAACTTCAAATAATTTTATACTATGTGCAACTAATTTTCTATCTTTTTTGATTAATTTTATGTTGCCTTTGACTTATATATTATTTTAAATTAGTTGAAATAAAGATGAAATTATTTCAAAAAAAGTCAAAATTTAAATAAATCATGGGTTAAAAGATTATTCTTTATTATTATAATGCAAAATATAATATAAAAACACATATTATATGAGATGATAAATTATCGGACAATATATAATGATACTCTTACAACTTAGTATATATATATATATATATATATATATATATATATATATATATTATACTCCATTATCATGACCAATAGAAACATAAAACTTTATAAGTTCCTTACAAGATCTTTCTTAGAGGGTCTTCAAATATATAATAATGATTCACAACAAGTAATATGATCCAGTATCATGACTAACTGTCACCTCATAGATAAGTAATGAAGAATAACATAAACAAAATCATATTTCTTGCAATATCCTTCATTATTATAAGCTTGACAAATACGCAAAAATAAATTGACTGTGATAAAATAAAAACAGAGAGAAATTAATCGTGAACATTCACCATGGATAAAAAAAAAACCTTCAAAAAATCTAACTTTATTTATTGTTGTTTGAAAGGATAGAATACAATGAGAATAAGGTAGTCACACTATTTATAACCTCCAAACCTCTTAGAAATCACTACTTGTACTTATTATTATTCATCGCTTTTCAAGAGTCAAATGTGACGATTCAATATTAACTAATTTAGATAATATCGCCGTTAAGATGCCCCACTATAAGATTATTACCATGTTAGTAGAAACCTACATAAAAGAATATTAATCATGTTTTCAAATAATAACTTTGACTTAATTTCAACATATTTTTACTAATTTTATATTGATTTCGACTACATTTCGACTGATTTCAACTAAATTTCATTTGACTTCGATTAAATTTCATACAACTTCAACTATATGCTTTAGATTAATCGAGTACAAATTAATCAAAAGGTAATAAAAAAATATTCAAAATCATTTCACAAACTCGAAATAATTAAATAATTTTAAAAGCAAAAAATAAACATAGAAAATAAATAAAAACTTACGGTTTAAATAAACGAGGAAAGAGAAGGAAACGAATGAGTTTATGTGACTTCAAAACCTATAATTTAAAAAAGAGAGAAAAAATGCAAAGCATTTCACAAGAGTGAGAGAGAAGAGTATTTAGGATAGGAAAAAAAAATATTGTGAGTAACTGAAAAATTATTTTACTTGATATGGAGTTAAAATTGTCTAAAAAAAATAATAAGTGTCAAAATTAAAATTTTTTAAAAATTAACATCATTTTTACAAAAAATATTATACATCATGTGATTTTGGCTTATTTCCCAAAAAAAAAAAAAATTTATGGAAATTTTATATATTAAATAACTCGACATTTCTCATAAATCATGGTTCTCAATTTACAACTCAAACTATGTACTTTTTAACTGAGATTAGGAGGAAAAAAAGAAGAAGACGGAAAGACTTATCGAGATTAAACTTATTTATAGACTTGATTTAAATTGAAAAATATTAGAAATATGAAAAATCATATCTATCTGACATTTAATTTTCTTTATAAATTAACAATTGGCAATCTAATTCACATATCACAAGCAGGTCTAGTTGAGGTATAATATTCACTTTCCTATATGTCATTCTCTTTTCTTTAGCCTATCCAGATGCTCCTGTTTTATTAGGCAAATTATATTCCCCTCATCGAGATAGTGGAATTGAATTTAAAAAATATATAAATATTTAGTGTGCCTTTGTTTGATGACTCTGTTATTATTCTTTTTCTAATTTTAAAAATATTCATCTTTCTTCTAAAATTATTATTACTCTATTTTTAAATTTTTTTTATCAGAAATTTAACTTCAAACTCAAGTCCTCCTTAGAGGTTTTATTTTATTCTATTTCCCAGATAGAATCCAGTATTTTTTTTTTTATATCAAACTTAAACTAAACTTTTGAACTTCAATCCAGTATGTATAATCATCATGAGATCATTAAACTTTTGAAGTTACTGAAACAAGATTCTATATGTTATTGCTAGTTTGCTACCATACAAATATTTTAAGCAATCATAATAAAAAAAATAAAGTAACAAACTCATCCTTTTAGAAAGTAGCAAAAGAGACTCTACCAAACTAGTTCTCATTCCTTTTGAAATAGCACCTCATAATGGCAATGTGAGAAAACCTCCAGCTTGGAGTTAAGATCAAAACTCTGGTAACTAGATAACAAAGTGAGATAGAATGTTCGTTCTTGCTCCAATTCTTTATTTGGAAGCTTCAGAAGCTTCAGTTGTTTTAACTTCTCTTGGACACTGAGACACGTAAGGTTTGAGCTGAAAGGAAAAGACAGAAAATTTTAACCCACAGGACATGCAAACAGCTTATCCTATGTAGACAGCTAACTTGAAAGATGATATAGTGTTAAAGGGCAAAAGTGCAGTTTTAGATGTGCACATAATTTGTGACTCGTATAGTTTTCTGTTTGTTTATCCCTTCTTTTTAATTAGGTGGATATTTAGTCCAAATGCAAGCCTTCTTGGCATAACTTCAAGTAATCTGTATGTCTTCTTCTATTCCCATGGAAAGAATGAACATATCATGCAAACATGGAATATTTACTTCTGTGTTTGATAATAAACTACAAAGGCTACCTGTGTTCTTACCTTCCTGGTCCTCATGCTAACGTTCTTATATAGTTTAGGGTCTATAGTGTTGTTGATCTCTGATATTATAGAGACAGAGAGAGATGTCTCTCATCGTTAATAAATTTCACCACTCCACAGTCATGGTCATGGGATGAACATCACGATACACCAGTGAAATTAAAGAGGAAATTTGTTACATGCTAAACGACTATATTATTCAATCATCCGAAACAACACCAAAACTTCACATATACTTCAAGGAAAACCAATTTCCATGACAATGTCACTAGTACCCAGAAGAAAAATAAATAAAATATACTCCATCCTCAGTAGACAGCTTAAAAAAAAACATTGCTTAACCAAATTATGTCCTAAAAAGCTATAAAAGACAAATATAAATCCCTCAGCATTACATATTGGCACCATATTAGAAAAGTCCACTTAGAATTTTAGGTGTTGGAAGCAAGACCTAAACATCTATCCTCTAGAAATAGAAAACAGATGGGTGGAGAAGGAATACCGTTAAGTCAGTTAAAGCAGGGACTATATAGTTTGGCAACTTCTCAGGCACAATAACATAACCACCTGCAACAATATGATTGGTTAGAAGCAAGAAATAATACACAAGATAGCATTTGCCAACTCAATCCAGCAAGCTATGCTTCTTTTCACTATTTATTATAGATTTGAACTTTTACTTAAAAAGCAAAATATATGTGTGATTTGTTGGGAAACAATAAATCTCTATTGTTTGATTTGGATTTGATTTAAATCTAGATAGTTTGATTTTTATAAAGTATTTCAAATTTATACTCAAATAAGGTTTCCCATATTAATGAACCTTACCTTTATGAACATAATCAATAAAAAAAGTATCGAAATACCATAATTTCTTCAACAAAATGCAAGGCAAAGTTATCCAAGACAGAGAAATTGTAGATAGAAAACTTGATGATTCTGGAAATCTCCTAAATAAAGCTGAACTCAAACATTTAAAGCAAGAGAAGTCCTATACAACCATTTAACCTATCTCTTATTCTGTTAACAGTTCCATCTTTTTAGAACCCATAGCCTCTATTAGATTTGCCATCTGAACATGCATTTCTAAATATTCCCCCATTTCCATGCTATAAGGATTTACCGTAGGTCAAGAACTTCAACTTTGGTGCAAATACCTCGTGTACAAACACAACTGGAGTTGTAATCTCATGGTTGGGACTTACGCCTGGCCAATTTATAGCTTTAGGATACAAAAAAGCAAACCCATTGCTCATCCAGCTTTAGGATACAAGAAACTAGAGTAACAGATTCTGAATTTCAACATGCAGCCGAGACACATTTAAACAAACACCTGGTGGGCGTAGAAATAATACTGCTCTTTCCATGCAAAGAAAGAGCTGATACAGTTACTGGGTAAGCTTAAAATCTTGCAATGCCTCCTCCTAAACCAACTAAAAATCTTCCCTAAATGCAAATGACAACTTTGGCAATCAGCAGAAACATTGTTCATCTATAATATGGTAATTCAAAAAAGACAAACAATTATGAGAATCCTAACCTTTGCGAGTGTGAAAACCGGTGGGCTTGCAATTCTTTCCCTTGTAGTAATCGCGAGGAGCGCGTTTTGATGAGAGAATGTCCAATGACGATGTTCGCTTTCTGCGCATCGCCCTTCCTATACCCACTATCAATCCCAACGGCATTTTCGAGCAACTGAACTAATCTGTGATTTTCAAATAACCAAATTACTGGTTAGTATTACATTATTCAAAGAGATTTAAACAAATTTTGAAAGATTAGAGAGAAACAGAGAGAGAGTTGCCTTACTGGGTTGCAGAGTTATTGGTACAGAAGCGAAGAAGAATGAATCCTACAGAGGGTTTGGGGGTTTCCTATTTTGCAGAATGCAGGTGGTCTAGAGCTTAGATTGGGCCGAAAGCCCATGGACTAAACAGATGCAAAACGACGATCACAAGTTCGACTGCGACGCACAACGTATTTTATCAAAACGGCGTAGTTTCACTCGGAAACTTTTTTTTTTTTTAGTCGAGAAATTATGTTCTTATGTTTTGATTTGGTTTGGTTAATATTAGAGTTTTTTTTTTTTCATTTAAATATATATATTAGAATTGCAATCAGTTTTAAAACAATTAAAAATAAATCGAAATATGTAATTACAGTAATTAATGTCTTAGAATTATGTAGTTACTCTTGTGTTTGGCTCTTTATTTTAAGGCCTATACTCATCTCTTTGTAGTTTGGGGTGTGGCCTAATTTAGAAAAATCCCACATTTCCAATCTTATTTAATAAATATGCATTTTATATATATATATATTTTGATGGATTTAATAATTTTTTAATAAAGAGATTATTTAAAGTTGAATGCATACAAAAATAATATAGGCAAAAATACAAATAAGTATAATGTAATTTTACTTTTTTTACATTTGAAATTTCTGATTTATTTTATGATAATGCAAAATATATGATTTTTGTTATTATATATTTTAATAATATTTTAATCAATAATATTAATATTGCTGATATGCCGTTCATATGATATCACTTTAATTATTATGTGACATCATATTAATGCTTACATGACATCATATTATTAATGATGTAGCCTCACCCCATAAATAAAAAAATAATTCTTTTTTTTCACTAATTAATTAAATAATTTAAGTAATTAATTAAAAACTTAAGTAATTGATTAAGTAATTACTTTAATATTTATATTATATAAAATAATATTAATTAATTAATTAATTTAATTATGATAAAATAATTAATTACTTTAATTATTATGTCACATTATTTTTTATTTATACTTCTAATTAAAATAATATAATTTTCAGTACATTATATTATATTTTTATTAAATAAAATAATGAAAATTATTTATTTTTATATTATTAAAATAATAATTTTTTTAAAATTTTTAATGTGATGTCATATCATCAATAATATAATATCATATAATCACTGATGTGATATTATATAATAATAAATTAATAATATTAATATTATTAATTAAAATATTATTAAAATATCTAACAGTGAAACACTGAATTATCATAAAGTAAATCACATTCTATATATAAAAAGCGCAAAATCATAAAATATCTAAATGTACTCATCCCGATAATATATTTTCACTCACGATTCTATCTTATTGTTAGTATAGCGTTGCAGGAAATAATTGTGACATTATAAAGAACGCCTTACGATGCCCTATTTCAATGATTCTAAGTCAACATCACACCATCCATAAACTTTAACCCTTATATTATTATTCAAAAAAAAAAAAAGTCCTTTTGTCAGTTGCTTTTTTTTTTTTTTTTTTTTTTTAATTAGATCAACAAATAGACAGCAAATTTATCACTTTTTCTACCCCACAGAACAAGTTAGAAAACAAACAATATAATATTAGGTGTATTTTATTTTTTATTCCATATATATTTTTTATTTATTATATTATTTATAAAAAATATTAAATAAAAAAATACCACACCATGAAGCAAAAAATCTAGACTAAAAAATAAAAAAAATTATCCTTTAAATTTTCTTTAAGAATTAAAATAAAAAAGAAAATAAAGTGACGTAATTTTAAATGTAATTAAAAATATAATTTTTAAGTGTTGTTTAACTTTTTTTTAAAATAAATATTAATAATTTTTGATTAATTTTTTCAATATAAAATTTTTCAACAACAATTTACACATAAATGTTTATAAACATACTCTAAATTCATGAGTTATGAAGTTTAGAGAACAATAATGACATTTTATTTTTATTTAAAAGAATAGCTATTCAAAATGAATGTATATTTAAATTTTATGTCATATTAACTTTTTTTTGAAAAATAAATTTAAATTTTACCTTTAATTCAAATATATATTTATCAAAATTAATTCCTTGTATAAATCCTCTTTTAGTTTTAATTTTTATTTATGAGGTGTATGTATTTGAATTATTCAAATTTTTATTTATTACTTACGGAGTAATTTAATCATTAATGTATATAATACCCCTTTTTCTTTCCTTGATGTATAAAAAATCTTTAAAAATAAACTTAATAGTATATATAAATTCGAATTTCAGTAAATTATTAGTTTAATAATTTATATATATCTTAGCTTGAATAATTGATTTTTCTTTTTCTTTAGCTAATTTTTTATTTATTTTATTGCTACATTTGAATACCGCTTTCTCTTTATTTTTAAATTTAATTTCAATTAAAATTTAAATTCGAAATATTTCAATCTTGAAACTATCCCATTATCACTAAACAAAAAGGCTCATTTGCTTATAGAGAGTGATAAGTGAATATGGTACAATTGTATTCTTAATTTCTTATGCAAGTTATAGCCTGAATAGTGCATAGTGCTTAAACAAAATAGATGCCATAGTTACGTAGACTTTGTTAATTGTTAAACAGACTTGAGCGTCGTTTTATCAAACACAAAGGAGTGGGGTGGGGTGACGGGTGGCTTACTCAAAGGCTGAACCTGTGCCCTCGGAGTTGGTGGGTTTATACTTTCTACTTCTAGGGATTGTTAACACATTTTACAAAACGTCATGGAAATCTATGTTAGCCTATACTTTAATTAGCTTTAGCTTAGATTCCATACAGCATTAACAGTCAAACATGGATGACACTATTGGGTCCCTTTTTTCTGACATGAAAGCGACTTTAATCTCTCAAGAGTCCTAGCAGCTTTTTGCTGTCTCTTTCCTACTCAATTACTACAAAAATGTAGAAAATGACTTCCTCCTCCTCCTCCACATGTTCACCACTACACTGCACCATACCTCTTTATTAGTGTAATTATAAAAATAAAATGCTTAATTCCAGTAACATTACCTGTTTTAATCACTTTGTTCACTATAGTCATCAATGTCAATCAAACGTATCCCCTGTGCTAGGGTTGTTCGTATAATCAGGACAATTAAAAGTTTATTTAAATCAAATCAGAACTATCAGTCTTCATTGTTGATCATGAATCTAAGTTAACGAGTTTGAAACATTATATGAGGTTGTAAATGCATGTTAATTATGAATAATAGATATTGTTTTAAGGTAAAGAAAATGCAAGTTTGAGAAATAAAGACAAGCTTTTCAAATGTTTGTTTCATGTAGAAAAAAAAAGTTAGGTTGGGTTAGGAGAGGGGGTCTATAATTTGGGGTAGAGCTATGTCCTTGATAATCTAGACCCTTTAGGAATGGTACCACATAAAAAAGAGCTATTGGCAGAGTCTTGAATCTGGCCATTGATTACTGTTAGCTACAGGTCTGGATCTACACCTTACCAACCACATGGTTTGACAGATCTTCATGATCGGAAGAAAACCAACACAAAAGGAAAACCAAACCCAAATAAAAAAATTAAAAAAAAAACTCAAACTATAATATAGAATTAAACCAAAGAAAATCAAATTGAAGTATTAACTTATTTATAATCTGACAAACAGTTTAAACATTGCTTAATATAGAATTGGTATGTCAAAGAACATGACTTAAACTGAATTTGTTTACAGAATATTATGATGATTTTTTACACCAGAGGATAATATACTAGTGAACTTCACTGTTCCCGCCCATTTCCTGCAATTGGAGAGAGCAAAAATGAAGCCCCAAATCCTAATCTACAATATCTCCAAAACCAAATTTATTCCTTACTATGCCCTGAATTAATTTTTTTTCTTTTACGTAAGCTCAGGAAATTGCCAGTGAAGAGTAGGAGCTTGATCAACTGAAAAGAAATCGCAGGACTCTTCTGTATTAAATAAACTTTGATCTTCTAGTTTCACAAGATGAGGTTGATGATATAATTGAAATCCATTTCCCAAAATGGTTCTTGAATCTGATAATTGAATCCAATTCACTAATGGGTGTGAAGATAGACCATTGATCTGGTCTTTATCTCTTCCATTGGAATTGTTATTGTCACTGAATTCATGACTCTGGCTCTGGCTCTGCACTGAAACATTGTTCTCTGACTCTGAAACAGGGCACTCTTCTTTCACTGAGTGACTGCTATCTGCATTTTCTTCCCTCAACTTGGCTTTCAAATCCTTTACCTGAAAATTCAAGAACCAAACAAGAAAATAAAAAAATCAAGAACCCAAATCCTTAAATCAAATTCTAATTAAAAGTCAAACTTTATTGATACACTACCTGTTGAGTTAAAGATTCATTTTCTCGTTCAAGGTTACTATAATCAACTTTTAGAGCTTCATATTTGGCCACAAGAACTCCATAATCTCTCTCCAATTGCTTAGTTTTCCAACGGGCACGGCGATTTTGGAACCATATGGCTACTTGTCTTGGTTGGAGGCCTAATTCTTCCGCTAATCTCAGCTTTCTTTCTGGCTCAAGCTTGTTTTCAACTTCAAAATTCTTCTCCAAGGCCTTAACTTGATCCAGAGATAACCTTCTTTTCTTCTCAGAAGTAGTATGAGTAGCTTCTTCCATGTAATCTTCTTCCTCTAGACTATCTAACATTGCTTGAAACTCTTTAGTGTATGCTTGGTTTGATTTTTGAGGCTTCTCCTCTGTTTTATAAAATTGATGTTTATGAGGTTAATGATCACATAATTATGCTTGAAATATAAAATTATGTTTTGTTTACCTTTAGGAGAAGAAGAAGAGATGGAGAATAAAGCAGCAAATGAATCCGAAGAACTGAACCGCTTCATAGTTAAGACTTGAAATAAAGAAATTGAAGACCTTTCTTTTAGTGTAGGGAAACCACAATACTAAAGAACTTGAAGTGTTTTTGGGTTTTCTAAGTGTTGTGATTTCTTTACTTTTCATAAATTTTGCGCACTCTTACTCTTATTAAGCCCATCAAAAGTAGAGCAGCGAATCAAATTCACTGTAGTTTAAACTTTTTAGAAATGAGCAATCTTTTCAAGAGAACAGACAAAAACCAAGAAAGAAGAAACAGTAATCAAAACCTTTCTTTTAGCTAATCATTGTCTAATCATGTAACTATCTTTAGAGAGTGAGAGATATAGCGAAGTCTGAGTGCGAACTTGCTTTCACCACTAACAGTTATAAACTGTGAAGGTGTGATTGATCCAAAATCAATTTTTTAGTGAAGTCACATCCTGTATGACCCTTTTGTTTTTTTTTTTTCTTGTGGGTGTTAGATAAAATTTTGTAATGTTAGTATTTTTTTTTCAACTATTACATGATAACATTTCCTTACTTAGCCAGTCAAATAATTATTATTTATAAAAATTTTAAATTAATTTTTTTTTAAATTCAAAATATTAAATTAGGTTAAAAAAAATATTTAAATAAAAAAATAAATATTAATATTTATTCTTAATCTCAATTAAATATAATAACAGCTAATAATTAATAATAATTTTATCAAATATTTATAATAATTAATTATTAAATAATAATCATTAATAATCGGTTACTAATTATTAATTAATATTTATTAATAATAACTAACAGTTATTACAAATAATTAAACCCCTTAACCGATGAAAAGGGTGTTGTTAGCTAGATGTGTTAGTCATCGTGCTGTTGGATCCAAAATCATTTTGTTGGTATTGACATCCCAATTTAAGTCCCATAGGCACACTGATTATCCCAATATTGATAAGGGACACAATTTCCTTCCTAAAATATCACAGTGATTATCGATTTATATTCCCCACATACATCAACCAATTTAAATTGTAGAGTCAGGATTTTGACATCATTTGTAAAAAGTTGCTAGCGAAAAGGATCCAACCTGTGATGAAATATATTAAGGTAATTTCATATTAATTAGAAGTAAAAAATATAAGAGTTTAATATATGATAAAAGATTATTATCAAATTATTTTATTTAATATTTTAGTAATAATAGCATTTAATATTTCATATATGTTGTATGTATTTATGTGTTTAATACTTTTTATTCATATAAAAAATAAAAAATTCAACATGATATCATAGCAGGTTTAGTTCGATTTATTAATTTTTCAGTTTGAATATCTAATTCTAGCGGATCCGGTATTAACGCTGTGTCTCAAGTTTTAATTCAAGTGAAATGTTGATTTTCAATTATCATTTGAGAGGAAGTATTAAGTAAATTTTACATTGATTGAAAATAAAAAATATAAAAATTTAATATATGATGAAAATATCCAGTTTTAGCGGATTCGGTATTATCGCTGAGTTTCAAGTCTTAGTTTAAGATATTGATTTTCAATAATCATTTGAGAGAAAATTATTATTTAATTGACTAATTCTAGATTTTTAGTAATTATATCATCCAATATTTCAATATGTGTTATGTGTATTTGTGTGCTTAATTAAAAAATTAAAAATTTAACAAAATAGGCGGAAGAATGTCCACCAAGATATTATAAAGTTTATGATTTAGGCATCAAATAGAGGAATTAAGCAGAGATTTGGCAAAATTAATAGAATCAATAATATTACATCAAAGTTAAAATAATGCTAGTCCTTGAATTAAAGGTGCCCACAAAATTCAATGAACAAGAGAAGGACACAGTTTGAGAAAATGAAATGAAGAATCAGACACGTAATTAATTGAAATATTGGATTTTTGTACTGTATAGTACGTTTGATTATAGTGCGAAGTTGTAATCAGGACTTGAAGGAACAAGCTGACAAGAAACAAACAAACCCCACAAATTTCATTAGTGATTATTAAGAAGTCATTAACAAGTTCTTAGTAACTTTCTCTAGTCTCTGCCATCATTTTCTTTTGAGGTCATCTAGCAAAAAATGAAAGATACAGAGGTTGTTTGTTAAACTGTCAATTAAATTATGACATGAACTTAAAGAAGAATCCAGCTGTTTAATTAGAATTGGTAAAAAAAAAAATCTAGTTTTTGTTTTAAAACAAAAATTGAGTTATTATATTTCTAGTCACTTCAAACCTTTTTTATTTTCTTTTCTTAATTATATTTATATCAAACATTATAATTCAATATGAATAGTAAACACTAAACAGACCTAAAAATCGAAACTGCTACCTTTTGATAGATCAATTTTAGTCTTATCACTAGTTCAAACCCTGATTGGCCACTTAAAAAATTCAAAGATTAAGAACTCATGTTTTAAATGAGAAGAGAGATACAGAGAAAGCACACAGCTGGTTTCCAATTTAGATCAGAAAAAAGAAAAAACTAGATTTGGAAGCTTGTCTTAATTAGCCGTACATTGAGTGATGTATATGTCAAACAATTTAAATGGGAATTAGACTTTGAGATGATCTAAAATCTAATCATAATTAAAAGTTAAAATTAATTAATAAGTAATTAGACTTTAAATTTATATATATTATTTACAATTTGATTAAATTTTTATATCTCAACAGATACAATATATTGTTCACGTAATTACTTTAAATACCCATTGATATGTCAAATCATTTCGTAGGGTCTGAAATGAACGTAATGATTTGATATATGACCTCCAACGATCAAGTGACTTGAAAGATTTATCATGCTTGTTCTATAACAAGCTTACCAAGAAAAGCAAAAATTTTACATTGTTGTTTGCTTGATTACCATGAAAGAAAGGACACTTGGGAACAGGAAGCTATTCATTAAACTGTCAGCTCTAAATTGAGTAGTAGTGTCAATTAGGAAAGTCCTTGAATTTTCACTTCTGTATAGTGCACGATTGCGACTGGGAAATTGGGAAGTTTCGAAAGGATTCGTCATTTATGAAGATCATGATATCACTGTATGCAAACACATATTCCATTTCGATTCGTTATGGGTGAGTTTGAGACTAATTTTGGTGCTGTTTTTGTCCAATCGTTTCTTGACAATTTCTTTAACTATTTTTTGTATTTTATAAATTAATTATGTGCAGTGTGATAAAAGTAATTTAAAGTGTGTTTGGTATTGAGTTTAAAATATTTTTAATTGATTACTTTTGAACTCTATAGAATTTAGGAAACCAAGATTTTAGAAAAAATAGCTTTTTTTTCAAATCATGATTTATAAAAAATTAATTAAATTTGTTTTGAAAAAATAAAGAATAATGCAAAATGCAATTTTCAAAAACATGTTAAAACTATATACCAAATACACACCTAACCTCAATATTAAACACACACTACTTTGTCTCTCTTTCACATTATTCATAATGCATTCAACTCTTTAAGAATGTTAAATAAAGTGGCGTTTGGTAACTGAAAATTAAATGTTGAGTAATATAATTTTAAAATTATAAAATTATTTAAAAATTTAATTATTTATTTTATTCATTATAATTTTTAAATTAAAAAAATTTGATTTATCATTTTAAGTTATTTTTAATTTAATTGAGACTTTTAAAATATATATTACCAAAAATTTTAAAATAATTGAGTACTAAAAATTTTAATTCTAAATATTGAATATTAATATTTCTTGTTAGGAGAATTATTGGTCCCTCTAAAATTTTTCAATATACATATATATACATATAAATTTATTAATTAGCTCATCTCAAAATAAATTATATATAATTAATAATACTAAAATTATATATAAATTTTTAATTAACTCTTCAAAAAATTTATATGTAATTTATAATACTCAAACTTTCTACTAATTTCCCTAATCAACCCCCACTTGTTTAGCCAACTATTGTACAATGAATAAATGTACCATTAGCAGCATAATACTTCTTCACAGGGTAATGTCTATCCCCCTCTTATTTAGCCAACTATTGCATGGACCATTAGCATTGGTAGAAATCATTTTTTAATTGGTCTTTCATTTCTTTTAAAAGATGAAAATATGAGGATCTCATATTTTAAAGTTATTATCCATTAATATGATGGAAGCTTTCATTTTAATATAAATGGTCACTATCCCATTATATTAAGTTATTGTTCTAAAACACATCGAAATATAATTTAATAATAAATTTATATTTATTTAGATAATAAATTTAAAATTATTTTCCTCTTCTCAATGTTTAAAAAAAAAATTCATAATTTTAAAATTGATTTCTTCTCTCAATTTGAAAAATAAATATCTTTGAAATTGAAATTAATTTCAAATCATAAATTTTTAAGCAACCTCACATATTGTGCAAATTAAATATTAAAATTCTCAAGAAACTACGTACCATTTGGATGAAGTCTATTAATTTAGATTGTGAACAAAACAGTTGTAATTTAAATAAATAGAATTTATCAGATATTTAAATTTTAAATGTTTTAATTAGAAAAATTATGATATGATATTAAAAATAAAAAATTATAATTTAAAATTTATTAGATTTGAATCTCATTAATATTAATTTTTTTTCTTAATTTTAAAAAGAATAATAATAATAAATTAAGTTTGTAAATGAATACTCAATAATAATTTATAAATAACCCTCAAAAGCGACAATTGTTGATTAGCTGAAGCCGAATCCTCCCTTATTATAGCTGGATAACACCCAAGTGGAAAATTTACACCATGGCACCGACCTCCTTGTTGCTTTGCAAGTAACAGGCAGTTAAGGATTCGACACCTGTCATAGGTCCAACAATATCGGCAGTTCAATCCCACCATTTTTCTATATTAAAAATGGTAGCCAGCAAATCAAGATCCAAACTACAGCTTTCGCCATATCAACTTCACCCGACTTGATTTAATTTAATATTAATTTCAAAATTAATTATATAATTTTTTTTTTATATAAATAATTTTAAACGATATAACATCCTTCTGATAATTATAATACATTTAATTTAATTTATAAAATTTATTACATTTAATTTAATTTAATTTAATTTTTTTTTCTGATAATGGTAATGCATTTAATTACCCTTTTTCTAAATATAAGATATCTGTTATGGATATTTATTTATTTTCTGATCTTTTATAAAACTTGTTTTTGTAGGTATACGCCCATTTCTTTTAAGATCAGAGTCAAAGTCCATTTGAGGTCATCAAAAGTTTCAATCCTGTAGATGACATGTTGATACTTGGTATAGATCTGTCTACTGTAAATGAAGTAAAAGATGAATTAACTAAAGTCTTTAACATGTCAGATCTTGGTGTAGTAGACACCATTCTTGAAATGAAAGTAAGTTTTGGAGGGTAAGGTATCACCCTTAGCCAAGCTCATTATATTGATAAACTACTTTCTAAATGGGGATACAGTGAGTGCAAAGTGGCTGAGACACCATATGACCCGACTAAAAGACTAAGCCCTAACGAAGGAGCTAGTGTGAATCAGTTGGATTATTCCAAACTGATTGGTAGTCTCATGTATGCAATGACTTGCACTAGACCAGACATAGTCTTTACAGTTGGCATGCTGAGTCGTTTCACTAGTAATCCCAGTCAAGAGCATTGGAATGCCTTAACGAGGCTAATGAGATATCTTAAGGGTACTCTCAATTATGCTCTATGCTATAAGGGACATCCTCTTATCTTAGAAGGTTTTTCTGATGCATCATGGTGCTCAGAATTTGGAGGCAGTAAATCTACTAGTGGTTATGTTTTTACACTGGGTAAAACAGCTGTGGCATGAAAATCCAAAAAACAGACTTATATTGCTTTGTCGTCTATGGAATCAGAACTATCAGCTCTAGTTTCGGCAGGAGGAGAAACAGAATGGATAAGAGATCTGATCCTGGATATTCCATTAACTTGTCTAAAGATTAATTCTTTAA
>CANXYC010138121.1:0-13590 GCA_948193065.1 Aleurites moluccanus
TGTATTTATAGGTGATCCGTCGGAAACTCCTGCTAGGAGTGCGGATCGTCGAGCCGAGTAGAGCTCGGGGCTGCTTTTGAGCTTTTTGTCTATTTTGGAGTTATAGGTGAGTTCTTAGCATAATTTTGCATGATTTGCATGATTATTATTATTTCATATGTTATATATACTATATATGCAGTTTCATAGCTAAAAGTGACCAAAGTTCCAATTGGCCCATAAAAACGTCCGTCGCAAACACTTAAACTGACCTATAATTCAAATGACCATAAAATGAAAACCAGGAAGCCAATTGGGCCACCACTTGGCCCAATCATCTAGTCCCGACCTAAGCTTCAAAATAATACCTCATAAGCTTTATAATTCCTTTGGTAACCCAGTTAACCAGAAACTACCTAAAAATCCCAAAATGGACCCGTAATTTCATAGCCAGTTGCGACAGCGCAACTGGGCCCGGCTGGCCAATTTTTGGTAAAATATTTTTTAACTCTATTTCTTCTTATATATGCATATATAATTGTTCTATTGCCATATAAGTTATATATATGCCATATTTACTATTAAATGGAGGCACATTATATGATGTTAGTTCATGGCTATTTTCGATGGTCTAACGGGTACATCCATCGGCTATGTGCACACTGAGTTATGTCACCCTTGCTAGAGAGGGACGATGTAATCTCTAGTCATAAGGAATATATCCTTATGTGTGTCATATATATATATTATCCCTTGCTAGGGAGGGACGTTGTATTCCCTAGTGTTATGCACTTTATGATAGTGCTGATTTTAAAAGTTCAAAGTGACCCAAATCCTGTGATATCATATATGTGCTACCTGTTATTGCTTACATAGTTAATATATATTGTTATTATTACAATTAATACCATTATTATTCATATGCAATAGTTTATATATATATATATATAAATACATCATAATGATACATTATTTATCATAATGCATTTACTGCATTCTTATGCTTATAAACTCACTGAGTATTTTTATACTCATTCCTTTAGTGGTTGTTGTTTTCAGGTCTTCGGTGAGGCTCGCATACCCTTGGCAATCTTTTCTTCTGCCTTGGAGATCTAGTTCATGTATAATTCAAACCTAAAAGTAATGTAATAGAAAATACTTAGAATAGTTCCATGGTACTGTAAATAGATTGTGGCATGTAGATAATCTTAAGTTTGTATATATATATATATATATATATATATTGTTGATTACAATTGATGTTTGAGGTATTATATATGATTGAGATGTATGCTATATATATTGAGTTTGGAGATTGATGATGGAGATCCAGGAGGGATCAATTATTAGGATGTTTGTCAATTTAATAGAAGTGTTTTTATTTGTTTCTGATTTTGGGCATAATTCTATTTTAGGGGAAATGCTGTCGAATTTTCCTCGGCATTTTTATATTTATTTAAATTGTATTTGTTTGTTGCATGTCATATGGATAGTCTATAGGGTTCTACGTAGTACTGGTCGCGTATGCATCACCCGTACCCCAGGACCGTCACGACTTCCGAGATAGGTCGTGACATATATACTCATAAATATTATGGACTTTTGATTTTGTCCTCACACTCTATTTGGATCACCGATAATTTGTGTATTTTTGACTTCATTCCTTACTTTTGGATGATCTGGTTCTTGTTGTTAATCTGTAAGTTGTATTGATTCTTCAACATCTTAATCTTTCTTGTCAAAGTTAATGATTTGATCTGTATTCTCTTTCAAGGTTAAATATCTCGTCATTTCTTCTAAGCTTTGTCATGTTTGTCCCTATCAACATGCTTAGAAGGAAACTCATCAAACATAAAATGAACATATTTTTTAACTAAAAGAATTCTTTTGTTGAAAACCTAATAAGCTTTAGAGTTCAAAAAATAGCCAAGAAAGATACCTTCATCTAAATTTGTGTCAAATTAACCTAAATTGTCTTTGCCATTATTTAAAAAAAAAACACTTGCAACCGATTAGATGAAAATATTCAACATTATGCTTTCTTCCTTTCTATAATTCATATGGTGTCTTTTGAAGGATAAACCTAATCATTACTCTATTTAAAATATAGCAAGAAGTATTAACCGCTTCAGCCCAAAAATACTTAGGCAAATCATTCTCACAAAGTATGGTTCTTGACATTTTAATTAATGACCTATTCTTCCTTTCAATAACTCCATTTTGTTGAGGAGTCCTAGGTACCGAAAAATTATGTGTTATCCATACTCTTTAAAATATATTTCAAAATCGAAAATTTTAAATTATTTTCCATGATCACTTTTAACACTTGAAATGGTATAACTTTTTGAGATTGCAAAGATTTTATAAGAGTAATAAATGAATGAAATGCTTCATGCTTATGAGCAAGAAAAAGTATCCATATGAATCTAGAGTATTCATCAACCATAACAAGACAACAATGCTTCCAAACATGACTAGAGGTTCTAGTTGGACCAAAAAAATCAATGTGTAAAAGTTAAAGTGGTCTACAAGTTGAAACATGTTTAGGTTTAAAATAGATTCTATAATGTTTGCTTTTTGTACATGCATCAAAATTTTTTTCCTTTTTGAAAATTAATTTAGGCAAACCATTTACTAAATCTCTTTTTAAAAGTTTTAAGATTACATTCGTACTAGCATGACCTAACCTTCCATGCCATAAGGATGAATCCTCATTTTTTTTATGTAAATAAGCAAATATTTTCATGAAATGCATTGTTTAGATCCACAGCATAGATATTATCTTGGTGATATCCAATGAAAATTATCTTGTTAGTTTCAATGTCCACTACTTCACAAACAAATGAATTAAAAATGACTTTATAACTAATATCACACAATTGACTAATGCTTAATAAATTATGTTTCAACTTGTCAACAAAAAGTACTTTTTGGAAATGGATACATCATTGTTGGCTATTGAGCCAATGCTAATAACTTTGCCTTTGGAGTTATCACCAAAGCTTACATTTCCATTTTGGTCTTGAGCTCAATGAATTTGGATTTGTCTCCGGTCATATGCTTGAAGCATCCACTATCCATAATCCAACTATCTTTCTTTGTCTTTTGGCCCTACAAACAAGAATTAATTCACCCCTTCTTTGCTATTCAGATTCTTTTGGGTCCATACATATTAGCATACTTGGGAATTCTTATATTCTCATCAATTGGGATTGATCCTTTAAAAACTCATATCCTTTTGATAGAGTAAGGTCTCATTTATTTAATAGGGCATCTATACTTTGTATGACTATAGAATTTACAATGATTGCATTTTACCATCCCTTTAGAATTCAACACTTTCTTTTCAAAAAAGGTATTAAACTTCTTGACTTTTAAATTTGTGTAATATCTTAATCTGGCTTTATTCAAAACCGCTCTTTCTGAAGCTATAATATTTACAAGAGTCTTGCTTCCTTGTGTGAACTTACTTAGAAGTTCATTTGAGTTTTTAAGTTCACTCTTGATATTTTCATGTTCACATAAGAGTTTTGAATAGTCATTTTTCAAATTAATAATTTGAGTTTAGTTTTTTATTTGATGAAATTTCCTCAACTTCAAGTTTCAATTTGAGCAAATTTTTCTTTTAAAATTTTATTTTCTTTTGAAATGCACATAAAATTTTCCATTAACTCATTAAAAGCATCTTCTAACTCAAAAAGAGTATAAGTTTTGGAATTTACTTCTTGATCTTCATTGGTTAATTCTTCATCTTCTATTGCCACGAGATAAAGGTTGATCTTTTCTTCTACTTTCTCATCAAAAGAATCTTCATCACTTGTAGTATCATTACCACTTCAAGCTTCATATACCTTGTTCCTCTTTCTAAATTTCTTCACTTTCTTTTCCTTCTTCTTCTTGTACTTGAGGTTAGGGCAATTCATCCTTATATGGCTCAGTTTCTTGTATTTATAGCAAATTACCTCAGACTTTTCATTTTGATTCTTTTTTTCCTTAAAGCCCTTTCTTTTGAGCTTGTTCTTTGATACATATTTGCTAAACCTTTTTGTAAGTAAGGTAATTTTTTCATCTTCATCCTCATCACTAGAGGAAGCAACTTTGTCTTCCATTGTTGCTTTCAAAGCAAATTTTTTTTCCTTCTTAAATGTTCATTCTTCTTTATACCTTGTGGCTTCTCTATTGCTAGCCTTTAATTCAAAGGCCATGAGATTTCCCACCATATCTTTAAGAGTCATAGAGCTAAGATTTTTTTTTTTTTATTCTTCAACAGAATCTAACTTTGCCGGTAGTGATCTCAAGAGTTTAGTGATTAGCTCTTTTTGGTGAACACTTTATCAAGATCTTTCAAATTATTCACAATTATTGTGAATCTTTTGTATATGTCACTAATTGTTTCATCTTTCTTCGTGATGAAATTTTCAAAGCTTGAAGTGAGCATGTTTATCTTGGTGTCCATGGCTGGATTAGTTCCTTCATGAGTGACCTTGAGTACATCCCATATTTCTTTTGCCAATTTGCAAGCAGAGACTCGGTTGAATTCTGTAGAGTCAAGAGGATAAAATAATAAGTTCATGGCCTTGAAATTTTTTGCAATTCTTCTTTTATCCTCAACTGTGTTACTAGAAGAATGTTTTGGTGTTGTTGAATCTTCTTCCATTGGGACAAATGGTCCTTTCTCCATAACTTTCCATAGTTCCAACTCTTTGGAATAAACATGTACTCTCATTCTCACATTCCATTGATTATAGTTGACACCACGAAATAGTGGTGGCCTAGTTGAGCAATGTTCTTCGTTAAAGGTGGAAGTAGAGGTGTCTGCCATAATAATGAATCGTAAGCTCTAAAAATTATGAAATCTTATATAAATTAGAGTACAAGCTCTGATACCAATTGTGATACCAATATCACAATACTCCTAGAAGAGGGTAAATAGAAGTTTAAAAATTTCTAATCTAATATATAACTTATATGCAATATTGATGCTGAAACAAAAATTAAAACAATAAAGGAGGAAAAGTTTAGAAATTGCTCGGCCAAGTTATAATGATTCGGAGCACAATTGCCTCTCCTACATTCACTTCTCTCAATATCCAATCGATATTGAGATTTTACTAATCAACGGGTTCACAACCCAAACTTCTTTATAACTATTTTGTTCGGAATTTCGCCTTTTATAATGGGATATCACTCACAATCTCAAACAAAGATTAATTTCTAGAGAATTATAAATTTTTCTAACACTTAAGCTAAGCTATTTGAAAGATATTAAATGAAGTAAAAATAGTTTTACAAACTTCGAACACAAAGAAAATGAGTTTATTATACAAGTGTTCAAAGGTAATAGAAAAACAGAGTCATAAAGCTTAAATCAATAAAATAGTCCTTGGAGGGCTTTCAAAAGTAGTTCAAAATTCATATGATCATGTATTTATAGTTTTCAAGTCTTGAGAAATAAATGTGATCGTTCTGGTTACATTTAATGCAAGATCTGTCTCAAAAATTAGTTCCAACGGCTATAATTTTTAAACAAATTCATTTAATGTGACAGATCAACTATTCTAATAAGTGTTATGCACACGTAACGGTCGTTATACTTCATTTTGTAATGGGATTCAATACTTATAACGGCCTTGAAAGTTTCCTCTGTATTTCTGACCATTTTTTCACTTCAAAATGTAATGGTCATTCCAAGAACGTCGGGGGCATTACATTTTGTCACATAATCGACTTGATCATTTTTAGCGGGCTTGAAAATGTTCTCTGTGTCTCTGATCATTTTTTCACCTCAGAGTGTAACGGCCGTTTAATTACTGTCAGGAGCGTTACATCCTTTAAAGATGTTTGATCATGCTTTTGGTCTACTTTCTCTATTTTCTAATATAAACACTTAAAATGAATACGAAATATATTATAGAGTAATAATTTAATCAAAGAGATTTTATAAACATCATCAAAATTATCGAGGGTTAACAAAGATCTTGGTTTATCAGTGGGAGAGCTGGTTGTCAATTGGTGCTAATGATGGTCTCAAAATGGTGAGCTGCGAGTATGCGTCTCGTGATCAGATGGACAGTGGCCAACAATGGCCTTGATGACAACTTATGCAATCGGCAATGGTGATGGCAGACTGTGGAACTCGGTCACGGACGGCAAGTGATTGTGGGTGGATAAAGACAGATTTTAAGTTAACTATTATTTTTTTCTCTTTGAATTTGTCACTCATCTTGTCACCCACTAATTATGCAATGTGTTAGTTATATATTAAAATAGTAAATAAAAATATTTAAATTTTTAATTATTCTTATTAATGAATTTAAATTTAATTCTTTATAAATTTTTAGAAATCATTTTCTAAATCAAATATTAAAAATCAAATAATTTTTTATAATTTAAATAATCTAACCTTTTATGCTTTATATCAAACAACTTTTTAAAATTTAGAATAGAATTTACAAAAAAAGAAAATAAAAATATGTTAATATTAATTAACATATAATATTAAAATTAATTAATATATAATATTAAATAATATATAATAATCTATACATAGAAGAGAATATAAATAAAAAATGCGGCATACATATGGGAAATTGCAGTGTCATCCATACCCAGTGGGCATGATTGCATGAGCCCCATGAAACAACAAAGCTTGACAAAAACTCAATTATACTGATACCTAACAACATAAAACTTAGCGTTCTCACCTGAGGGTTTTGTAGTTCCTCTTGACCAAGATAGAAGGATAGAGAGAAGTTTCCCTACCAGTCTGCGGCATGATTCCCTTTCTTGTATGTATGTTGATTCCAAATGCACCACTCTCTGGCCACAAGCTACTTTAATTTATTCCATTATCAGGTACGAGGAGAAGGGGAATTAGTTAAAGTGAGTTTAGATTTCTGGGCTTAATTTTAATTTTAATTTTTTTTTTTATCTTGAAAAATTTGTCTGAAATTTAAAGTTTATGGAGTGTAGATTAACCTTTAAAAAAAAATATTGGTATGGTACCTTCTCCAATGAATCAGTTTCTTCTTGTCCAATGAATAGACCAGGAAGAGAGCACATGAGAGACAGAAGCATATGAGAGAGAGAGACAGCATATGGTGTAAGACAAAAAAATATTTATTGATAATGTTGATGTCTGCATAATTTAATTTAAAATAAGTTGATAAACATTTACATCAGCTTTTCATATCAAAAATTGACACACAAAAAATTGACAGAAAATAAAGTGAAAGACTTTTATGAAATAAGTGATATAATAGCAGGGATATTACTGATATAAATAAGAGTATAAATCAAACAGATCAAATTAAATCGAAATTAATAATTTCATAATTTATTTAATTTGATTTAATTTAAAAATAAAATAAATTAAAATTTTGATTTAATTTATAGTTTAAATTTTTTTTACCATACCAAAATTATATAAATATTATTTTTTACTATAATTATAATTAAATATTATTTGATTTTATTTTATACACAACCACATATTTTTTTAACTTAACATTAATTTAAAATTTTATAAAATATCATCCATGAAAATTAACTAAAGATAAATAAAAAAAAATTAATTCTTGAGGAAAAATATAAGTTTTGAATGTATTAATTAATATAATAGATAAATTTTGCGTTGTACAATATTAAATTATTTTTAAAATTTTAAATTGAAAAAATTAATTTAGTTTGATAATAATTTTTTAAATAGATCAAAACCGAATCGATGTCACACCTAATTATAAAAATTAATTGAAGAATGATCATATGCATTAACCAAGAGAAGATGAATTTACCCTGACTTGAAAGCTGTTCAAACTATGATTGAATCTGCAGATTGGGATTTGAACAACTAATTGTTGTTGATTTGTCTGATTAATTTGTTGAGTTGTTCTGGTTTACCCATGTTCTGTTCAATTTATTAATTCCTTCTTAAAACAATTGTCATTTCCACACTACACTTATAAGCCAATTTCTCCACTTTCCCACTCAGCTCTACTTTAGATTCACTCTCCCATAGAATTCTAACGACTTATGACTTTATGGTTCGAACTTTTCAGATATACTAAAATATTAGCAGTTTGGATTCCATCTCATATGGTAGTATGCTCTGAGAGAATATCGCCAACGTCAACTATTGAATTCAATTGACATTAATGCTTTCATTTTGGTTATATATACTAAATTTTTAGGCAACTTCACTCATTTTGTAGATTAAGTATGAGAAAAAAAATTTCAGTTAAAATGATTTTTTTTCAAACGAAAAGATTTAGAAAAACATTTTCAAAATGCTATCAAAAGGTATTATGTCATTGGCAATATGGATGATACAAATCTCAAACAGACATATGTAAACTCTTTACCTGACACTTTAGATAAAGAAGTTCTGAGACAGTTAGAACAAACTGGACGAGTACTTATTACTACTTCTCTTGGAGAACTTCATCACCTTTTTCCTGAAATCATTAGACAAATTATGTAATCAATGAAAATTTTTCCATAAATTCCAGCAAACAGGGAAAATGCTCTCCAAGTCTTGTGATCGAGATGATCTCAAAATAAAATGTCCAAATTCATGTAAAAATTGTTCTTTTCGAAGATAAAAGAAACATCATCGTCGTTATCATCAACAACATTCTTCTAAAGGATCCTTTCCTAGAAGAAAGCATAGACACAGAAAATTTTTTAGACAACAATCCTCCGGAAAATAAAAAAGAGAGATATTATATCTATGAAAAAAGGGATGTTATGTAAAAGATTGCAAGAACAAAAAGAAGGAAAAAGTTCTTAATATGATTTCTCAGTTTACAGGATATGGTCTTAATGAAGATCTTGAATCAATTTTTTCAGACATTGATGAAGAAACTCTAGAAACATTGTTTGCTATTGATTATTCATTAGAGGATTACTCTTCTAACTCTGAAACTGAGATAGATGATACATTTCATGTTTCATCTTATGGAATATCTCCTTGTTTTGGCTTTATTATAGTTCATGTTATCCAAATACAATTACTATCAAACAAGTATGCCAGGCCAACTACAATAACAACATTATTTAATACTGGTGTTGCTTCTTCATTTTTAAATCCTATCATACTTCCCTCCGAATATTGGCAAACATATCACCAGACTTTTCAAGCAGCTAATGGAGAGAGTTTTACTACTTATTTGCTCACCAAAAAGATTTATTTACAATTTTTTCCATAACTAGTCATTTCTCATAAAATTATTGGTTCCAATCTTTCTGATAGAGATGCTGTTATCGGATGAGATATAATTCATCAACTTTAGACTAAGCATGTCTTTTCTATTGTTCATGGTCTCATGTTCAAGTCATATTTCCTTCATTATTCTACTCTAATGAATTTTTATCTTCTGGATGCTCAATCTATCAAAGACCAACTTCTCCAACACTGTTGTGCAGAATCTCATACAGAATGTCTCACTAAATATGCTATACCTCTTTGGCAGATAATTGAATTATTTATTTCTTTACCTTTTAAGAGAAATGAAGATATTAATCTCACAAAGGCTAGCAATTCTGGTATAAGCCCTGATCATAAAATACTTGCAGTTGCAAAATTACAATAATTCCAAAAAGAAGGACTAATTGAACCCACCATTTCTCAATGGGCATGCCAAGCTTTTTATATTAATAAGAAAAGTGAGCAGATTCATGGAAAGCTGAGATTAGTAGTTAACTACAAACCACTAAATTTCTTCCTGGGAGACATCAACCACTAAATTTCTTCCTAACAGACATCTACAAGCCTATTAGCCAACTTAAGAGCCAAAACGAATTACAATTATTGGAATCCAATTAAATTTAACTTGGCCAAAACCAATTTTCAAATGTAGTGTGATCAGATCTCATTGTTACATTCCTTGATAGCTTACTCAACCCGTTCATGCTCTCCACTGGGACTACTCATTAGGACTTCATTCATATCTTGAAGTATCAAAGCAACTCCTGGATGCAAAATTCTTTATAAGAACCATGGTCACTATTGTGGGAGAGTTGTTAAATGCAAATTGGGTAGGATCTTCCATCAACGAGCTCCACAATTGGCTACTGTCTTTGTTGAAGGGAACTTGGTATCTTAGAGAAGCAAGAAACAAATTGTTGTAGCTTGGTCAAGTGTAGAATCCAAGAAAAAGGCCATGGCAACACCTGTGAGATTATTTAGTTACATCATCTCTTTGAAGAAATTGGTATTGGCAATTCACACCCTAAGAAATTATGGTGTAACAACCAAGCAGCTATACATATTGAAAACAAACATGTTCCATGAAAAGATGAAGCACATAGAAGTAGACTGTCGACTTTGTTTGTAAGAAACTACAAGGACTCATTTCTAATGAACATGTTAGAACAGGAGATCAATTAGTTGAAATGTTTGCTAAATCTCTCAACGGCAAACAGGTTGAGTACATTTGTGGCAAGCTGGACATGATAAATACATACTCTTCAACTATAGAGGAGTGTTGTAATATACAAACGTATTTCAGTATAAGGTGACGCAATTTAGTTATTTATCTAAGACGATGTAAGCCTCCATGAATATGTAAGGGCTTGTTTGGTTATCAAGTATCTAAGAATGGGATTAGAAATAACTCGATGGAATGAGATTATGAAAATTGGAATTGGAATGTAAAGCCTGCATGTTGTTTTTGATAAGCAAAACATGAGAATAGGAATAAAATTATGGAATGAAAAATGTGTTATGGCATGCAACATCTGGAATGAATTTAGGAAAATTAATTTACAAGTTTTGAAAGATAATTGACAATAATTAATATATATATATACACACACACACACACACACACACACACAAAGAGAGAGAGATAGAGAGAGAGAGAGATTTCAAACAAAAATTATTTTTTATATACTATATGATATTCTAGAACTCGAAGTCTATTGGACTCAATTTCCGATTGTGCAATCATGCGCAATATATATATATACATTGATTATAAAAGTGTGACAGTAAAGTGAAAGATGAATCATGTTAATAAAAAGAAAATAGCAACTAAATAATAAACTCAATATTTATTCAAAACATCAAAACTTAGGAAAAAAAACACTCAATTGTCAGTGCCCAAAATGCGTAGTTTGATCAAGCCCAAATGTGGTTTTTGAAGGTTTATTTATAGAACCGGTGTTTGTTGTATTTGTTTGAAAGAGTGTCCCTTCAAAAATCCAACATGGATGAAAATATTTCTTGCTCACATTAGCAGTAGAAAGAAGAGTCATTTTGGTTAGGCAGCAGATACTACAACAACTAGAATCTGCTATGGATACTTTCAAGAAGGAGAATCACTATCTAGGAGGACTTTTTTTTTTTGGTAAAAGGTCAGAAAACGGAAAAATGTAAGAAAGCAGACATCTTTATAAAGGCCTTGCCTAAAAAACAAAATTGAATTTCTAAGATTATTGCTTGCAGTGTCCAAGAAAAATCTCAATGAGTATTAGCTATGTTGAGATTTTCCTTGGAAACAAGCAGATATTTTGATGTTTTTGAATGTTAAACAAGTTAAGCAATGCTTAATGGTAATGTATGTGTTTAGGTAGAAAGTTATTAAAGAAACCATGCTTTTGTAACATCAAGAATGGACAACTGACGGATAAGTTTGTATCTTATCTTTCAAGTTAATCTTTGCATAAATATAAAAAGATGTAATGGCTGCCTAGTGAAGATAATAAAAAGCAAAAATTTTTTGTTTCAAGTTTCTTCTTTGTTTTTTGTGTTTGAGTGTTTCTTTTTCCCTCCCAAAATCCAACACTTAATTTGATCATGTAAGCTCTGTTTTTCACTCCTGCGTTTAAATTTTTATTCCCATCTTTGTTATTTCCACTTATTGCCATGTCCCTCTTCAGTAATAAAACCCTGGAATATTTTAATTTTATTCCAGGTCTTTTATTCTATTTCATATTATCCGGATTTACCAAACAATTCAAATTTTGAAATAAATATTTTATTTATGTTCCAACTTTATTATTCCAGCTAACCAAACAAGACCTAACATGTTTAATTTTATTATAGGTTATGGCTTCAAAAATTCTCTCTCTATTACAGAAAGAAAAATAAATAGTACATGAAATAAGACGAAACTATGACAAACAAGTTAGTTTATATTTGTAAGAAATGTCTCTCACCTAATATCATGGAAAATACATTGTTTTGGTTATGCACAAACACGCATCATGAAACAAGAAAGACACCAGCCTGCACGCATTGTGAATGAGACAGGCATGAAATTAAAAACTTAGCTCTCTTGAACATTTACACCTTTCAAAATATAAGCAGCACGGATTTTCTTACATCTTTCACAATAAAGTTATCTGCAAAACTCAATGGTGGCATTATCCACTCTGACAAGTAGACGGACTTGTTATGATTGTTATCATTAGAAATATGATTATCTGAAACACAATAATTGCACTTCAGAATTAAAGTATAAAAAGCTTAATTTTACAATAAACATGATAAAACAAATTATTGATAAATAAACTTTTAAACCTGTGGCTTGGACAAGTATTCGGAGTGTGACAAAGGACTGCATCAAATACATCATAGTTAAAACCACAAACAGTAAGTTGAAAACCCAAGTGCTAGCTGACTTCAGATGTAAATTAAGAAATGCTTGTGAAATTAACATATAATCACATCTAGAATTTATTTTTATTTTTTTCAATGTATAATTCTTCTATGCTAATCCAGATTAAAAATGAAGCCAACTTAAGTTCCACCATTCTATTCTCGCTAAAAGTTAGGATCCTTGATTAGATGCATATAGAGATAAGCATCCGGTCGGTTCGGTTCAAAATTTAGAAGAACTGAATTAATCAAACTGAATTTGGAATAGAACTGAAATTTTTGCAAAATTAACCAAACCAAACTGACATATTTAGGTTCGATTATTTTGGTTTATTTCAACAAAATAAATATATAATTATTAAAAAAATATATTTTACATATATATATAATAAAAATAAATATAAAATATATATATTTCGGTCGGTTCGATTATTTTAGGTTTTTGAAGAAAATCCAACCGAACCAAATAGACCAAAATTTACAAAAATAAAATAAAACGAACCAAACCAAAATTTGAATCGAACCGAACCAACCGACTTAAGTTCGGTTCGGTTTTATTTTCGGTTAGTCAGATTTTTTTCTCACCCCTAAATGCATACATCATATTATTCATTATGGCATCCGTTTTTAGAATTTTATAGGTGTAGTAAGGAATTTTAGTAAAATAACTAATGTACCATTTAAGAAAGAAAACATATAAATGAATAATAAGAACAAAGGAAAGCCCAAAGAGCCACCTCAAAAAAAAAATCTTAATGGAGAAACTAACAGATGTTGGTCATTCCTCTTTGTACTTCACAGGTGCCACATAACTGCATAAACCTTATAAATTAATATTGTGTTTCACTTGAGGGCTGTGGAATTTAGAGATCTTAATTTCATAATATATAGGTTTTCTTTGATAGACTAGATTCAAAATTTGTATTAGCTTTAGGAAAGTGTCATCTTCAAAAAAAAAATCCAGTTTAAGGAAAGTGTTGATTTGAGTGAAGAATATATTTACTTCTTGA
>CANXYC010138196.1:0-12442 GCA_948193065.1 Aleurites moluccanus
TAGTATGGTTCATGATATGTATTTCACCATTTCATCATCAGTATTCATTATTTACAGATCATTAATGGATAGATGTGACTTTTCATGAATAATATTGCATATTCATATATTTAGATTCACTGAGTATAATCTTATACTCACTCCAAAGTTATTAAATGTTTTTAGGACCTCGGTGAGGCAATCATCCATTGGCTATATCATTTTCAGCCTTGGATTATAGATGTATGTATTGATGTTACTACTTTGTATAGAAGTTCCTTGGCATAATGTATATAGGGCTTGGATTGGCTAAGAGTTTAATGTTTTAATATGAGCAAAATGTTAACCAAGTTTGATATAAAAATGTTAATGATGTTTATATATGATATGAGATATGAATGTAAATATTGAAGTACTTATTGAGTTGTGATTGACTAATAGAGGTTAAAAGGGGATGTATGTTTAATTGGGAGTGTAATCTTTTATTTCTTACGGATAGCTTAAATCAGAGTTATAAAAGAAACTCTGTCAGTTTTTCTGTAATAAATGTTATGATGTTTTAAAAAAAATTATTATCTAAAATGTATCATATGTTTAAGGAATGATCATTAATGACATTATTAGTTTGTAAAAGTTAAATTAAAGTAAAAGCATGGGTTCTTTAAGATAATGGTTGCCTTGGCATTACCTGTACCCTAGGACCATCATGGTCTAAAATTGGGTCGTGATAGAGTTAGTAAAAAATACAGTGCTAGAAACATAAAGTTCACTATATGAGGTACCTTTCTTAGCTCAGCACAATCTAGCAAAGTGACCATGTTTGTTACAATTATAGTATCTCACTTTTGCTATATTCCTTTTCTTATTGCTCTTTTTCTTGCCACGTTTGTTTTTCTTGGGCTTCTTATTTGGATGAGCCTCTCTCTTCCCCTTATCTGGCTAGGACCCACCTTATTGCTTACACTTACATCTTGAATCTCTATGTATGTCACGTCCCAAAATTAAAACATGATGATCCTAGGATGTGGGAAGACTCCACACTATCAATACCCATAGAATCTTGTTATCACGTCTATCTAGTCCAATACTTCCACATCCAAATCATATCAATCCATTACCATTAATTGATATCTAGGCATCATGACACATATTCATCATTAAATCCCATATTCATCATTAAATCCATCATTCATATCTAACATACCATTATCTATTAATTTAGGTAACCATGTTTTAAGTATTATGACAGATCCATAATAGTAATACCATGGAGCATTCTACATATACAAAATAAGGGATACACATATAGACTTTACATGGAAAAAATCTAGTCCCAATAGTAGAAGGAGAAAACTTTTGGAACCACTACTAGACTACTTTGTACCTAAAAAATATGAAACTACTAAAGAGTGAGTATAAAATACACAGTAGGTTATAAATATGTTATTATACACATAAGATTAGGTAATCAAATAGGCTAGCCCACTAAATAATCAAAACAGGATCAAATAAATAGGTTACCAGGTAAGTAAGACAGTGAAGAAGATTAGGCATAGATTACTAATCAGATCAATCAATGGAACAATCATTTGGTATTATGAATGAATCATAAATTCATAATAGCAAAGCATGACGGATTAAAGGATCTATGAACATATAAATAAAATGTTACAATCCGATAGCATATCAAATCCAGTAATATTGACATAAGGTTGATAATACCTTATGGCTATAACAATAACCCCTTCTTAGCAAGGGTCCAAATATAATAATCATTGTGTACAATATAGATGGTATTCACCCACTACCTCATCAGAAGATAGTTTTATCATATAAGCACATAATAAAAACAATAGGATTTAAATAGTATCAAATAAATAATGAAATCAATAAGGATCAATCAAATAACCAATAGGCTTATTAAGTTTCCAATGAACAATAAAGTATCAATGAATCAATAAATAAGTAAATATAACAATAGAATTATGGTCCAGTGTCATTAGGTCAAGTTAGGGTCTAGGTACTATAGGTCCCATTGTGGCAAGTTTTAGCTGGCAAAATTGGCATACACTTGATGGGCATGTCAATTGTTCATTGGGGGCATTTCATTAAACACTTGGTGTAAAACATTTCAACAATAATTTGGTAGGGTTTTAGGATAGTATCATGAAAGCCAATTCATCACACACCAAGTGCACAATCCAAAGATTATAATAGGAATTCAAATCCAATCCAATAACTAGGAAATAAAGCTTAAATAAGTTGAAACAACAAACAAAATTTCAAAGGGATTTTTAATGGGTGGTTCAGCCATGACATGGAGTTCAAGGAGAAGTTTTCAATAATTTTTGATTTGGTTAATTTCATGTATAATAACACATTTACAACTCATCTTAATGGTTGGTTGAGTCAAAAATACTATGGAAGCTTTAATCTTCACATTAGGCAAAATGCCATTCATCCTCACTTCCATCATCATTTCCATTTCCTTTTGATTCTACATAGTAAAATTCATATGTTTTAGGTTTAATTTGATACAAGGAATCACATTCTAAGTTTAATTTGAATTAAATACACCTAATTAAAAAATTGAGTTTTGCCATAAACCTATTTAAGGTAAAGTTTTTCCTATCTATATATATATACATCTATTTGCTAATATTTCCAATTATAATCATCATATAATTCATATATAATGGAAAGGAAGGAAAATAAGAAGAATTATCTTAAGTTGAAGAAAAAATCCTAATTTTCCCTTTGGTTAAAATTCAATTCTTCTTTGAATTTCCAAGTGGAATTTCAATGTTAGTAGACTATTTAGGTTTAAAATTTCATATAGGTGTGATAGGGTTTAATTTAGAGTTTAGGTTTTGGGTGGAATTTTTTGATGGAAGAAGAAGAAGAATGAGGAAGGGGGAAGATGAGTGGCTCAGCCAATTTAGGTGAGGGAGAGGAAATGAGTCAAAAAAATTTATATGCATAGAAATTTATAGATATTTTAAAATTTCGATATTTACACATTGATCCCTCAACTTTTTTTATTTATAAATTGACTCAACAACTTTTCTATAATTACACTTTTGCCCCATTTTGATCTTTACCACTAATACTTTACATATATTTTTTTTATTTCATATTCAATTGGGATTTGAAGGGTATTTCCATATAATTCTATTTTTAATATGATATTAAGGGTTGTTAATTATAGTTTTCTGGTTTAGATTGTATATATAACTTATACATTTAAATAAAAATTATTTTCCTATTATACTCATTTATGGTCCTAAATGCAATTATAAAAATTGTTATAGGGTGTTACAATGTGAGTTAGATCCAGTTCTGTACGCATCAGTACTTGACTTAGCAGATTTGAAGTGATCCTCTTCCAGCTCGAGATGACGCATAGCAACTTCCAAGGTTTTAATGTTCTTATTATGGGTCAGATGCATCTTCAGATGCATCTTCAGATGCTCTCAACTATGAGGTAAGGACTAATGACAACTTGGACTTGTTGCTCATCTTTCAAAGTATGACCAACATCTTTTAGCTCAGTTATCATGTTTGACATTTGCCTCAAATATTTTTTCATTGAGTGCTCAGGACGTTTATTATAGGTGTCAAACTTGATAATTAGTAATATGAGTTTGGTAGCAGATGTACCTCCAAACTTTATTTTTAATGCAGACCACATGTCTTTAGCATTATCATACTTTCGGAACTCATACATGACATCATCATCCATGCTACTCAGCAATGTAATGCGAGCCAGAGAGTTCTTTTTTTTCCAAGCTTCATAGACTTGACAGTACCTTCTATGTTAAGTCGTGATGTCTTCCTCAGGATCTTCCATGAAAGTGTTTAAAGCCTCAAGGGCCTCTTGCTCTTCCAGCACATATTGTATCTTTATGCTCCAAATCTTATAATTGTCACCATTTAGTTTCTCACTCTTATTGAGTTATGCGATAATATTTTTAAAAGCCGAAGTCATCTTGTAGAACGCACAATTCTACACAAGACATGCACATAAATATTAATGTCTAGCATTACATACATCTATCTTGTCATGAATTAATTATGTCAATAATTACTCACAATAGGTCTAGAGTAAAAAAGTAATAATTACTCATAATTATTGACATTGTGTTTCTAATCATCACCTAAAGTCCTAGTATAATATAATTATTGATCCAATTAATTGATACAAGATCTCATTTTTAAAGTTACTAAAATTTTTAGAATTTTCATTTATTTTATGAATATTTCTTGCATTTATTTATTTTAATTACACAAATTAAATATGCATCAATTAATTAAAAATAAAAATAAATAATTAAACTGAATTAAATTCAATAAAAATTAAATATTCACAAATATATATATAAGTTCCAAACTTAAATAATAAATTGTACAAAATATGAAAATTCTTAAAATAATATTAAATTAAAAATAAATTAAATTTAATAATATAGAAATTTAACATGAATGAAATTAATAAGCATCGAATAAAACTCATAGGGAAGTCCTAGAAAGAATGATGATAATTCAGATGGACCAAAACATGACTTTAATAACTCAATTGTTCTTACAAAATCCCTCATAAAAAATTTTACGAGTCTTCCATAAGACTTATGGATCAAGGTTTATGACCACAAGAGGTACAGAATATCCTTATATCGTCAAGGTAAAGCAGATTTTAAAGCCTTATACCTCTCAAATTGAGTGAGTAAACCGCCTTCCCAAATAATCTCATGGATCTTATAATTGATAGTAATGATATAGTTGACCATATCTGTCTCTCGTTCATCACAAGATTCAATCACCAAATTCTCTAAATTTTTAATCATCGCATTCATTTTTTTCGTTGATTTACAGTCTTAATAATATTAGGAGTCCTCACAGTGATTGTCATAATTTTCAGTAACAAATACATAAAGTTACTCGAAAAATTTTGTACTCAAAATTTATTTAACATAAAGTTACTCAAAATTTTTTGTACTCGAAATTTATTTAACATAAAGTTACTCAAAATTTTTTGTACTCAAAATTTATTTAACATAAAGTTACTCTGTCTGTTTGTTTTCTTTTGAATTGTCAGGTAAAAGGCAATTCAACCATCTTCCTGTGCTTCAATCGATTCAAGGTGGAACTCCGATCCGAAAGAGCACTCCGTCCGCTGCCTCCCCAAAGATCAAGACAAAAGGTACCAACTCATAAACTCCTTCTTCTTTTCTTATTTTGATAGAGCATCAAAATAAACAACTCATCTTTCTTTAGTTTGATAGAGAATCAAAATAAAGAACCAAAATATGATAAATTGGGTATAAAATCAACCCTCCTTCGTAAGAAGGAAGAACTGTGTGGGTTTTGATTCCCATTCAATGAGATATGCAGGCAAATTGTATAAAAGCTTCAAATCCAAAAATATCAAAAAACCAACTTTTTCCTTTTTTCTTTGTTTATTCGATTCTTATTTTGTTTATTGGATGTATTTTTCTTTATTTTAGCTTAGATATTTGGGGAATATGTGATCAACCTAGAACTCATAAGAGCTAGAGTTGATATCCCCTATTTTGGGTTATTGAAATGTAATAATTTACTTTATCGCTCTCTTTTATTGCTTTATTTTTTTATGTATTCATCTTATATGTCATTCTTTAAATTGTTTATCAAAATGTTTTAAATCAAGGTTAAAATTAAAAGCCAAGTTCAACCAAAAATCTAGTCCTCGAATCCTCTTTGGTTTCAAAAACTAGTGCATTTTTTCCTTTGGGAAAAAATTGGAGTCAAAATGGGTTTTTACTTTAAATTTTCCCAACAAAAATAACTTAAGGTGGTGACTTCAAAACTTAAAATCAGTTTCAAATAAAAGGCGCTAGAGTCATCTTAATCCATGAGAAATCGTCCCAAAGGAGCATTTCTGATTCCATTTTAGCGGACCAGATGCGGTGCTTGGGCAAGGCCTCATAGCTGGCGACTCCACTAGGAACAAACTTTTTTTCAAAAGTTAAAGAGGACTACCAATTGGTTGAAAATCTTTTTTTTTAGAAATGATTTTTTACTTGGCTTTTAGTTTAATTTTGATTTTCATGCATCACTACATAACCAGTTACAAAATTCAACCTTTAGATAGCAAGTAGCATTGATCCGATAACTCTCTTTAAGTATGTTGGGAGATAGCGAAAGCATCCACCCCACGACGAATCTTCAATCTTTTTTATGTGTAACGAGCAGTCATACTGTTGGACCCACGCGAAACTCTTTGTTTCACATATGGTTAGGTATATCACTACTTTAGTATGACGGGTACCCTTAATCTAAGCCACCTAGCCTTCATGTAATGAATCTAGAACTCAAACTCTAAGTTTTGTGCACCCAAAATAATTCAAGCCATGATTATGAACTAGTTTTTAACCACGCATTCATGATGCATAAAACATGCATTCCATTTTTAATGAGTCTAGGTTGTACCTTGAACCAGTTGAAAGTCAACCCATATAAACCCAAGGCCCACTAGCTTCAAACAACTCTCACCTTAATGGACCCAAGGCCCATTAGCCTCAAACACCTCTCACCCAAATGGAACCAAGGCCTATTAGCCTCAAACACCTCTCACCCAAATGGAACCAAGTCCCATTAGCCTCAAACACCTCTCACCCAAATGAACCCAAGGCACATTAGCCTCAAACACCATCACCATTACCTTAAACCAAAATATTTGGCTCAAATACCATCACCACTACCAAAAGCCCAAATCCTTTTGGAAACATTATCTCTCCAAAGCCCAAACCCATTTGGCACCATGATCTCACTAAAGCCCAAATCCATTTGGCAACATTATCTCCTCAAAGAATAAACTAGTTGGCACCAAGATCTCTCTAAGCCTAAAATCCTAAAATCCAAATAACTTTGGCCCACCTTACTTTAGGAATCAATTTCCTAGGAATTTGCAATGCATAACTTTTCTTAAAGCTTAGAATAAATTTAGGTGTCGTTTTTCCTATAAACCTATAACAGAGTTAGGTTTCTTTTCTATGCACTGATCCCTTTCCTTATCTTTAAAAGGTACCAATGGCCAACCCAACCAATATGGATGCCATGGACACACTTCTCACCACCATTATCAAAAGGCAAGAGGATAATTTTGAAGTCATGCTCAATTCCACCCTTATCACTCAACAAATCCACTTCAACGAAGCCTTAATCACTCAATAAGCTAGCTTCAACAAAAGATTGATCGCTCAATAGGCCGACTTTTCCAAAGCCCTAACCGCTCAACAAACCAGCTTCCACAATAAACTAGCCTATCTGAGCAAAACCTTGAATTCCTAGATTGATGACATAAAATCCATGAATCATACTAGGCCCAAACTAGCTGATCCAAGCTCTTCAAATACACCTCAAGTTAACCTTACCAACACCAACCCTTCCTTTTCCTTGAATCCTTTTCAAGGTATGGAAACCTTCACCCAATCTTCCATGGAAAAGTCTTTGAAATGCAATACTGTTGTGTTAGAACAAGGCCACATAATGGAGAAAACATACAAGCAGAATAATACCTTCACTTTCATTACCTCTACCAAACAAAAGAGTCAGTCTCTGAAAAGGAAATTCACCGATTTGGGTATGCCCTTGAGCTTCGTTTACAAGAAGGCTTTGGAATCTAAACTAGTCACACCTTTATAATCAAAGGCACCTCCCAACTCTTTGCCTAAAAGCTGGAATATGAATGAGTATTGTGATTATCATCAAAGTGTTGGGCATAGAACAGATGTGTGCAAGAACTTAAGGCACATAATTCAAGATCTCATTGACATTAGAGATATCCTTCCCCCTGGTCTGATATTTGATGCCCCCATTTACCTTCAAACCTTTATCAATCCCTTCAGGTCTGGAGATTCAGATTAGAAGGAAAGCAAGTGGAAATAGACCCCACCTCATCAACCAACCAAAACCTAAATTAGCATAGTTTATGGAGGAATTCAAGCCCAGTTAAGCTGACCTGTTTGAGATTGAATTCGAATCAAAGTCTAAATCCAAGTATGAGTCTCAGTTGAGTCATGAGTCAAGTCAGAGTCTAAATATGAGTTATAGTTAGAGTCTTTTGAGTCGCATTTCTTCTCATTTCCTTTTTCAATCCTGTAATCAACCTTTTTGGTTTTTCCTACAATTTTGATGTAACCATAAATGATGGTACTCTTTTTCATAATAAAAGTTTGAATTATTTTTATATCTTCCTTTTCATTTTAATTGTTTTATCCAATTTGAGTGAAAAAAAAAGAAAAATTGAAATTGAAAAAAAAAAGAAGAAAAAAGAAAAAGGAAAAAAAAGAATCAATTAACTTTGGCACAGATAATGAACTGAAAATTGCATATATGGCATCATCATTTTGTAAGGCTTCTTTATTCAAAACAGTTCAAAAATTCTTAGATGGCTTTGCCTAAGGACCCGAGCATATGACGAGTATTGATACAAGTATAACAGTACATAAGATTCCAACTCTAGAGAATATGAGACCTGTAAAGTAGAACTTATGAAGGTTAAAGGTAAAATGGTCTCTTAAGGTGTTGCCAAGTTGTTGAAGAATGGTTTTATCGAGCCTATTACTTACCCCTCGTGGTTAGCCAAAATAGTCCATGTACCTAGAAGGATGGAAAAGAAAGGATGAGTGTGGACTACAGAGATTTGGACAAGGCTTGTTGAAGGATGATTTCCCTTTACCTCACATCGACTTGTTGGTTGATCACATGGCAGGATCCGAAATGGTCTCTTTGACTGATCTGTATACAGGATATAACCAGATCCAGGTATACCCTTCTGACAAGGAAAAATAATTTTTGTGATAGATTGGAGCATCCTATTGTTATAAGGTTATGCCTTTTAGGCTAAGGAACGCTAGGGTAACCTACCAAAGGATGACAACCATTCTTTTCCACAATATGATGCATAAAGATTTTGAGGTATATGTGGATGATATGGTCATAAAATCTCTAATAGCTGATGATCATTTAGGAGCGTTGAGGTGATTCTTCCTTAGACTTTGCCAATACAATTTAAAGTTGGACTGTGCTAAATGCCTTTTTGGTGTATCTCCTGGTGTTTTGGGTTACATGGTTAGTAAGAGGGGTATCGAGGTTGATCCCGCAAAATCAAAAGCCATTTTAGAAATGTCAACCCCAAAGATTGAAAAGGAGATTAGGGGTTTTCTTGGAAGGTTACAATACATTAGTCGCTTCATCTCACAAATGGATGATGTGTGTGGTCTAATTTTCAAATTGTTAAAAATGGAGCTTCTAAACAGTGGAATGATGGTTGTTAAAATGCCTTTGAAAAGATCAAAAAATACTTATTGAGCCCTCCAGTTTTACAACCTCCAAGGCCTAGTAAACCATTATTGTTCTGTATATCTGTTACTAAAAAAGCCATAGGGGCAATGCTTGCCCAGAATGCCGAAGATTCTTATAAAGTGAATGCCATCTATTATTTGAATAAGCAAATGCTAGCTCATGAACTTAAGTACAACCAAATCAAGCAGTTGTGCCTAGCTTTAGTTTGGGCATGCCATAAGCTTCAACATTACTTAAGTTCTTTCACTACTTATGTTCTTGCAGACAAGAGCCCCTTGAAATTCCTTATGGAGAGGTCGGTTCTTGACAACAAAATGACACGTTGAATGGCAGAACTTGTGACATTTGAACTAAAGTATGTCTCAAGAAAGGCATTTCAACAAGAGAGTAACTGTCAGAGGGTTGGAAGAAGACAACTTGGTATTAAAAGGAAATCAGAGCTCCTGTTCAGGAACTAAGAGGAAAATTTAAGCCTAATTAGGATGGTTTGTATGTGTCAAAGAAGAACCTATTTGGCAGAGGTATTCTACTCATAGATTAGATGGAAATGAATTTTCAAACCATTGTAATCAGATCATGCATTGTATGAACAAAACTACGAGGATCTTATTCTCCCAAAAGAAAATTTTGATGTATAAAAAAAAGGTGTAAATGGAGATACATTGGCAACCCACTTTGGGAACTGTCCAAAGTATAATAAAATTATCATTTTTATGCCCAAATTAATTGACTTGTGCTTGCTAAGTTGAAAACCTGAATAAGGCATATTAGGCAAAAATTAGAGCAGCTCGACGAGTTGAAAACTCGAAAGGGCAGCTTGGGCAAAAATTAGAGCAAAAAAATCATTTTTTTGAGTCAATCATCATAGAAAAAGTTGCTAACAAGTCTTCGTCAAAGTCATCAAAGTCATTTCAGTATCTTGGTGTCAAAAGATTATCATGTTAATATGTCACGTCTCTCAGGTAATTGGTTAAGTTGTTTTTGTCCCACATCAGAGGTATGTCCTTTTGTGTCAATCGCCACATCTCTTAGTCAAAGCAGTTAAATGGATAAACTACTCTAATCCTTCATCAGGGGCATATTTTCTAAAGTCAACATCTAGTCACTGTGGCTAAGTAGATTAAATTCATCATCCAAGGATAAGTACTCCAAAGTCATCATTCTTTGAGTCGATTGTTCAAATCATCAAATCAAAGAGTCTTTTTCTTTCATGATGAATGACTTTTCTTTCAATCATTTGACTCGTGTGTTAGTTCCAAAGAATCCAACCGACAAAGTGTCAATCAAGTCATTGACTCGTGTGTCAATCCTACTGGTCCAAACCAATAAAGTATCAGCCCCAAGAATCTTTTCAATCTCAAACAGTAGGAATAGCTCCGCTTGTTTTTCCCATAAGAAAAACTCATAAAATCTCCAAGAATCAAACATATTTCTCAAAAGTAAGTCCAAGCTCAAGGGGCAAAGCAGAAATGATTCAATGGTTTGAGCAAAAAAGGTTCAGATTCTTTTAATCTTCATCAGTGAAACCAAAGTCGAAATTCTTAAGTGATCCTTAGATCGTCTGAGTAGCCAATCCCTTATTATCAAATTTAAAACCTATTACCCTTTTGAAGTTGGGACAGGTATGGAATCAAAAGTGGATCACAAATCAAGGTCCATAAGCCTAAGCAGCCAAGTTATCTTTTTGAAGGTCCGAACCGATCTTAAAAAGCCTCTAGCCTGAGACAAAGCCAATCAAAAATTCATCTTCTATAAACCTCATTGAACAAAGTCATCTTTGGCAAGAACTAAACAAACAGACTCTCAAAGCCATTCCTTCGGTCCAAATTAAAACTAATCCATATAGCCTTCTATTAGGTGTCCAAAATCGAATCGACAGGACCAACTCACATAGTTGACCTTTAGGAGTCCAAAACCATTCCGACAAGGCATACCTAACCTCAGCCTTCCAAGTTAATTTTTGGACCAATACTGAGTATGGCATCATCCTCAATCCAACATACTCGGTCAAAACTGAATGTGGCTTCAAAACCTCACCTCTCCATAGTCAATACCTAACAAATTTCCAACTCCCTCTCAAACCTTAATGACCACCAAAGTGATCTAAGTCATCATTCCTCAAAAGCGGGCCATCTCTTCGAATCACAGTCCCCAAAAATGGGTCATCTCCACAAGAACCCAAGTGCAGCCCTTAGTCCAAACACTATTTAAATCCATGATCCAAGATCAACCATAGTCTCAACCTTTGATCTAAGATCAAGTCCTAAACTTACCCTTTGATCCAAGATCAAACCTTATTCAAATCCATGATACCAGATTGGCCAACTTCTTACTGTTTGATCAAACCTGATGCAACCTTTGTGTCACAGCCCAACTTGGGAGCTATGATGGTCCTAGGGTACGGGTGATGCTTATGCTACCAGTACCGCGAAGAACCCACAACAAAATCCATCGTTATTTGATCCCATTTTCACTCAGGTAACTGTATCTCCTGAAGTAAACCTAAAGGTCTCTGATGCTCAAATTTAACCTGCTGACAGGCTAAACACTTTGAGACAAACCGTGCAACATCGCCCTTCATGTTTGGCCACCAATACAATTCCTTCAAGTCGTGGTACATCTTGGTTACCCCTGCATGAACTGTGTAAGGAGAGTAATGAATCTCCTTCATAATCTGCTCTCTGTACCTTCTGACATCAGGAACACACAGTCGCCCTTTGCACTTTAATACATCTCCCTCAAAGGAAAAATCAGGAGCCTTACCACTCTGGACCAAGTCTCTGATCTTCATACACTGTGGATCCTCTCTCTGGGAGTTCTTTATTTCTTCAATCAACAATGATGTTACTTGAAATTGAGCAATCAATACTGTTTCCTGCCCCTGAACCTCCAAGTCTAATGTCAACCCATCTGCCATTAACTCTCGCAATTCCCGTACCAGTGGTCTCTCTATAGCTGTCACATGGGACAAGCTTCCCATTGACTTTTTACTCAAAGCATCTGCTACAACATTTGCCTTCCCAGGGTGATACCAGATCTGACAGTCATAGTCTTTCAACAATTCAACCCACCATCTCTGCCTTAAATTCAGCTCCTTCTGCTGCAGGATGTACTGAAG